>VOMN01086947.1:0-22692 GCA_014899125.1 Orchestia grillus
AATGGTCCCTTCTTTTCACTCTAGTGAGGTCGCCGTTAATGTGGCTAAGGAACCCAAAACTAATAAACTATTAATAAAAATAGCGATATTAATTATTAAATAGAAATGGTCCATATTCTCGGTTGTGAGCCCGTATTATTAGTGTACGGCACCATTTCCAGTAGATGGTTTCTCTATTTTATCTTTGTTTTTCATCAATACTGTTGAAAAATAAAATCATCAGTACTCTAACGATAGCAGCTTATATCATAACCTCTCGTGTCACAAATAATTTAGAAAAGCCGATAGAAAGTAATTATGTAAATGTTAGCCCGAGACGCAAGGGATTAGCGCATTGTTGCTTTCTGCGTGTACCTTGAGTAGTTCAGGTACAACCAGTTTACACTCAAACGCTCCAGTATTTATGTACATTGAAGCACGTCAAAACACCGATCTTAATAGTACTGAAACCGCTTGAACGGGCAAACAATAATTGACTTTGGTACATGGTCAGCAATAACCCTGATCTGTGTGATTGAAACTTGCTTTGGAGATCCAACGAAAATATTGCAAGTATTGATCGTTCAGGGTATGTAGTTCATTAGGTTTCTTTCCCCAACGTCGTGTCAAACTTAAAAGAATCATTTTATGCCTCAAGTTACAAATGAATAGTAGATATTTAAGCTATAATTTCGTTTAATTTCGTCTTTGGACTATTTATATTGTAATCATGAGAAATTTCTCTCTACTTCCGTTTTTAGGTACACCATCAACATAACAGTGACTCCAGAAGATGATGGGGCCGTGTTTACCTGCCAGGCCGGCAACAATTTCGTCTTCACCACTCACGACTCCCTCACGCTCGACATAAAGTGTACGTGTTAAAATAAAAAAAAAGCTTTGCCTGTCTACTGGAATAGAAGAAATAGGAATTCTTATTGCCGGCCATATATTCGCAACTTCGTTCTATTTTTCATCACTAATTGCCTATAATACTTAATTTTACGAATCAACTGCACTATCTGTTACCCATTGCGTCACTTTTAAAGTCCCGTTCGAGCCGCAAATGATTCTTCTTTATTTCCTAACAAATATCTAGAGCCAAAGAAAATAATTCATTCCCTGAAGTCCCAATGAACCGAAACCGTACGACGATGGAAACACCCTTATTTAATTATTATGATATGAATTTTGAATTTCAGCCTTGTGTTATTATTGGTGATGATGCACGGCTTCAAGCAAGCATGATGAGAGTTTTAGTATTACATTGATAAATAGATATTTAAATCAAAATTCAAGTCTTGTCTTGGGATTTTTCTGGTAGACTTTATCCATTATGTCTGGCCAAATGCTTTCCTTGCACCGCTGTTTCTTCTGTCATTGTTTAATGCTACTGCTAACATCTGCACGTGCGTCCTCACAGCTTCACTGCCGAGCTGGGGAAGGAAAAAATTGGGCTATTACTTCTCGCCATCTTACTTATATAACTAGTTTGACAATAATTAATCCTTATATATAAACCAAATCGTATCCAGTATATGTGACTATGTTAATTCATTGACCTAGAACCTCTTCGAATAGTATGCGTAAACTCGTATGCATTATTTAAGGGTACACTGATAATGGTATTTTTCTTGTGAAATTTTTATACGAAATGAGTGCAGCTTTTCATGTGATGTGACCGACGAAATATTGGTCAAATTCTGTGGTTAAATGTCTCAATTGCGTGAAATATTTATATACTAATACGTTTGTGCCTTCGGCCCTTCCTCCGTCTCGTGCTTTTTATAATTGGATGGGGAAAATTCGCAGCGCATGAAATCAACACTAATTTCTAGTTTATATCAGTATACAGGGTACGTTTGTATATTATATCAGCGACAGTTTTTCTAAATGTCAAATCAAATATTTCGAAATAAATGCTTTATAAATACCTCTAATTTAATCAATTAGAATCAACGGAACCCATAAGCGATGGGCAGAAGAAACATTAGAGATGCTGCAAATCGACAAAGACTTAGATTGGAGCGTTTAAGAACTGAAAAAGATTAAACACTCTTGATCGAGACACAGAAAAATTGAAACTGCAGCTGAGGAAAGGAAACATGGCAGCAAAGGAAATCTGACGCCGTCGATCTTCTAGCAATGCCATGCCGGCAGTTGCCAGCTCATATTTATGCAGCTGCCAGCTACTATTCATGCTAAATTAACTAATCTTTCATTTAATTAGGGTTATAGGACAATATTAGGTTATTATGAAATGAATGAATTGCCAAAATAACCGTTTCCCATCAAATCAACAGTTTATTAGTGCAGTAAATATATTAACAAGCGACTGTTCGCTGTTTCTGCAAAAGTTTGTGTTCGGAGTTTTCCAACACGTTTGGAAGACACAAACTCACCGAAATTTGCCTGCGCGCGTGGTGTGTTCGTGTTCGCGAAGAGTTTGAAAACACGAAATTCGCTGCCAAGACTGATAGTGTGGACGGGGCTGAATAGAGCTCAGACTACTCGCATCAAAAAGAAAATTGCTCCCAAGACCGGACTATCTCTACTCTGAACCTTTAACCTCTGCCCAACACTTGCGAGGACCACTCATGAGCTGCTCATACTTCGAGAAAAGAGCTACACCTAGAGGAGAAGAGCTCACGGACTGAAAAGCGACTCCAGCTGCACTTGTGTGCATGTAGACAGCGAGCTCTGTAACATCACAGTTTCTGTGGAATTCTTGACAGAGCCTTTTACTTCAGCGGTTAATGTCCTCCCATACACACCATTACGCAAGTGTTGGAAAAAAGTGGTAGTGGTCTAGAAATAAAGGCGGAGGTGCCAAGTGTGCAACGTGGTCCCGGCTTTTTCGGATCGACAATGTTAGTTTGACGAAAGAAAATTAGGCGTCATAAATCTTTGGCTCAAAACAGGTGTAAGAAGACCCCTTTGTAGTATTACGTTGATCTAAATTTGCGTGAAATTTTCACTGGTCCTGCTAGTATCTGATGATTTCTGAAAGAGGAATAACCTTGAGCAACAATTGAATGCGAATTTGTCCATAAAGGCGGGTCTGGAAAGTCCATGGCTTTAATTTGTGTCATAAAAATTATTGGAAGTAATGAGGCTCATTCCCATCGCTTTGGTATCTGATTCTATCACAAAAACATGCAATCTGAGACACTGTGTAGTACAAAAACATGCCATGTTTCATAAATATATGTGAACACCCACTGAATTTGGTGACGAAGTATTCAAACGGGTTTATAAAGGAAGACTAGTTCACTGTTTTTCAACTAGTTCTTAGTACTTCTTCATGATGCGCTGTAAAAAGGGGATCGACAAATTTCTGAGAATTAAGATTATCATTGATATCGATGGCGAACGAGAAGCTGGCAACACGTTGGAGCGCGTCTGCTGCGTGTCCGTCAGCTGCATGAGCCTAGAAGCGGAAGTCTTCGTCGACTTGATGTGTTTGACGAGCCATTCTGTAGGCAGCATGGCGCTCGCCAGAATTATAGGTTGCTGACGTTCTAATTTCTCATTCGCCTACTTTATGTCTCTTTTCTTCTATGTTCACGGCCTCACCTATATCGAAGAACATTTCTTTTGAGGTAAATTAAAGTATAAATGAAGGGGAATTTCTAGACAAAATACTAAATATAGGTAAAATGTATTTTTTTCTATTTCTCCAAAGCGTGTGTAAAGCTGCGTAGCTGTCTCAGGTTTTCTTAGGTCTAAAAGTACTTAGTGTTTGTTTGAGTTCTCAGGAACCTGGAATCCCCAGTACAAAAATAATTCGTCATTCATGGACAAAAAAATGTTCGTGCTAAACTTAATTTCACCTGGATTTTCTTTTACTTCCAATTCCAGTAATTTACAAGATTTTGTTACCGTCACCTATTGTTGTTCGCGAAATACGTTACATTCATCTGGTAATTTTTGATGCCAACAGACGCTCCAGTTTTTCTGGCCGATGCTCTACCCGAGTCCATCGAGTTGACCGAGGGAGAGAACGTGTCTCTGAACGCCAACGTCGTCGCCAAGCCTTCTACCGTAACGTACGCGTGGCACTTTGGTGGTGAACTCCTGGCGACCACTTCCATCTTGAACATCACCAACATTACTCGGGCCCAAGACGGAATCTACTCCGTTAAAGCCACCAACTCGGAAGGAACAAGTACGAAAGACGTCATCGTCAGAGTCAAATGTGAGTTTTGAGTAATGCTCTACAATTCGGGGAGCTCGCGCGATTGGGTCCAATTGTGAAATTCCGATAAAAGTCGAAAAAAAAATCTGATTTCATCGCTAATATCTCACGATTTCCTCCCTTAAAGAATAAATACTTACGCGCTTAATTCGATATGAGAAAGTTAAACATTTCCTTTTCTTCCTTTTTTCTCCCTTGGGATGAACATCCAATGTAGGCTTCAATTTTCCTCCAGCTCAAGCGTCTTCGCTTGTGTTCTTTCGTTTTTTCGTCATATTTTTACCTCTGGGCTGCGTACTTCCTCCTAATCGTGGTAGATAATTTTATAAGCAAAGTCCTTAAAATAGGAACGGCTACCCGGCAGGATTCATACGAGTATATGGCAGAAAACGAAAGCTAAAGTAGATTTGAAAAATACAGAAATTTTTCTTGAGTAAATAGGTAACAGACATCTGTTAATTCGAGCGTTTAAAGTTATTTCGAAGCGGCTGTAGTAAAATGTGTGTTTTCTATATCAGATTCTCAATTCCTGCAATTAGGTGAGCAACCTCGCACTATGAGTGTAACTGTTGAATAAACTTATCACGGGTATATATCTTGAAATTGACTTTTATTAAAAAGCAAGACGCTTTCTGTTCATTTATTTTTCTCTAAACATTTCCCAACAAGAGCTCCGTTTTCAACCTTTGAGTTGACTCTATAATCATCGTGTTTACGCATAGGCTGCTGGCCATTATTGCTGCGTGGGAACCTTGAGGACGCGAAGTGACTTTGCGCCTTGTGTTTACAGTCGCACCGTCCATCCTGAGCGACGGCGAGGAGCTCACTGTAAACGAAAACGATCTGGTCGAGCTGGCGTGTACTGCGGAAGCCCTGCCCGTACCCAGCTTCACTTGGCACAGGAACAATGAAGATATCTCTTCTGAAGCGACACAGACTGGCAATACTGTGAGCTTATAATGAGGAAAATTCTGCTAAAGCGGCGCGCACTAGGGCTAGTCTGAGTGCCTAATGCTATTTATAAGTGCATTTAATAAGGGACGTCAGAATGAGTGAATGCTGTCCGAGTTATTGCTGTCACTGCTGATTTTACAATTTGATTATTGTTTGGTATTATTAATTGGAGCTGAAGGCATTGTAAATTGATGTTCGCGTCATATCTCCGAACCGTTTGTACACATTCATCGATGGCTTTCCTAGTTTCGCCTTTGTGTTGTGCACCTTCTTGGTTCCGTATGTGTGTCGGCTCTATTTTTCGATTCTATTAGCGTCTGATTTATTCTATAACTATTTCAACTTTAATTAACAAAACTTTCGTTGAAGTTTCCATTTTATTGATACAAACTCAACCTTATTTTTCAGTCGCTGCTGGTGCTGAGAAACGTTACCTCGTCGGACACGGGGAAATTTTTGTGCAAAGCAAAGAATGACGTCGGTGAAGACAACGCCAATTTTACCGTGGTTATAAACCGTAAGTTTTGTGTAAAAAATGTTGCCCACCGTTATGGCAAGATAACTTTTTATGGCCGCGAGTTTTATTACGTGCCTGAAAGCTCTATCAAGCTCTTCAGTTTTGATTTTTTTTGTCAGATTTTTTCTGATAGTACAATTTTAGCTGGCGAGCTTATGTTTACTTAATCGGTTATTATTAGTAATCGAGCGCTAATCGCGAAACGATGACAGCTAGTTGTTCTATAATTGAGAATTGCGCCAAACTTTGTAGCTAACAACGTATATCTATGTACCTTTCATACAAAATGTAACTTATCGCTTCTTGCTTATAGGCTAATAAATTATCTAAATAAGAGTTCATAATTTGTTGTGGTGAGTTTCCGCTAGCCCTGTCTATTGGGCTCATCATGAACCAGTCACTACTGATATGGATTAATTGCCTCTTGCGTTAATGAGGCATTCCCGTGGAGTCTCAAAGAGGGAAGGGAACCACTTAGTATATCAGCTGTCGTGTAGCAGTTCATAATCGTGATAATGGGATTTCGTTTTAATGGGGAAAATGAATTGATAATCTTATTACGTGAGCATAAAAGATGTTGAAGAGGTCAATGCGTCACAGGCTTGTCAACCGTTGTCAATGTTGGTGTCGCGCAGATATGCCAGTGCTGGACAGCTCGGGAATGTATGAGCGAGCCGGCGTAGACCTGGGAGCCACTGCATACCTCAAGTGTCGAGCAACAGGGTCACCTGCTGTTTCCTTTGCCTGGTTTACCCGTGACAACACACCTATTGAAGAGGCTCTGTACTCACGCTTTCAGAACAGATACAGTGTTTCGGACTCGAAGGTTTGTAAGCCAATTTTTTTCTTTCCTTTTTAGGAACTAAGTTTCATTTCTCGTATTCTTAGGTTATTGTTTTCTCCTCGCTTGTAACCCAATCAGAATACTGCTTACCAATTGTCTCTTTTGTGTGAGGCTACGACTATTTTGCACCGATATATCGAGGGACTCTTGGTGTCCAGAAACCTATGTAGTGTTATCGTCTTGGACCGGGAGTCTGAGAATCTTAGTTTCTGTAAAAAATTGGTCAACGGCAAAAGTTTAACAATTGTCAATGATTTTAGCTCCGTTGCACTTTTTTCGTAGTTTATATTTTTATCTTGTTTTAGTAATTTCATGAAGTTTTCGGTAATCCAGCGAGTTCATCCAGAAAAATTTTCTAAGTATGGAATACTTCCAGATTTTGTGATGCCAGTTGAAATACTCGGTCAGAGTTGGACAATCAATGTTCAAATCGTGATGATCTGCTCAGACTTCATATAGGCAAGAATGAGCTCTGAATATAACGCTTTTCCAAGGTTTGAATAGAAATAACTTTTTCGAAACCACATCCGTTTTATAAATCTTTCTCTCGTGATGAATTTCAGATAAATCATATCACACTAGTACGAAAGCCGATGCTCGTGATAGGGATTTGAAAATTATTTGAAGAAAAACGTAAGCATATCATACCCAAATGCAAATGCCTTAAAAGTACAGGTTAATCAATTCAATAGTTACTGTCCCCTCGTGTAGGAGACTAGCTTTTGAATTTAAAAATAAAACTTCGAGTCCAATACTCATACCACGTTTTCTTAAGTTTGAAATATGGTCACCGTATCTGTTTTTAGAATACCATGGGAATAATCATTAAAACGATTTTATGATGCGTGTCAAAAGGCCGGAAGACAAAGATCCGTGTATTTATCCGATTCTAGCTAGAGATTTTCAACTTAAACGATCACAGACTATAATTGGTTACCGATTGCAGTTGATCGACGGCTTGGCGACGTACGAGAGTGTCCTTAAGATCGTGAACGTAACCAAGAAAGATCACGGCATCTACCAGTGCCAAGCCATGAACTCACTGGGCTACATAAACACCATCGTCACCCTTGAGAGTACGAGTGTCCCCAACACTCCCTCGGATCTCAAGGTAAGTATTCATTCCAGCCATCAGCAAAAATCATTGGTGCCTTAACCCTTTCGAACTATGTAGTATATTGAAGTACATGATAAATATTAAAAATGTTCAATTTTTTGAGCACATTGGGATTTAATAATCTCACTTACGTCTCTCTTAAAATAGGTTTCTGCTTATATGTATAAAAACGGAAATGGGAATTCCAGTTCCCATTAAGATACTAACGAGCAATATATCAGTGAGATGACGTTGGTTATTTGTAGAAATTTCGTTTCATACTGGCAAGTTCATGATGTATAAAATATGCATCATTAAAAATATGCATAAATTAGTGTATATTAATAAAGGAATGAGGTATTTTCCTGTATTTTCCTACCATGATTACTTGCATTAGGATAGTAAACAAAAGGTGAGACAGAGCTGCCAGATGTTCGATTCAAACTATGCTCAGATGGGCATTGACGATTTTAACTCAATTCTCGCTTCAGAACACTTGTTTCAGAGGACCTGTGATTTGTAGGATTTTCTCTTCTTGTCGCAATCTGCTTTACGGGGCTTACGTCTTACGAGCAACGATCTATTATTGAATGGAGATTTGGAGACGTGGGTGTGACGACAAGGTTGCAGCTCATTTGAACAAGATCGCGGGTTTTGCCCTGTAGGGTTACTGACGAGCATAAATGTACAGCGAATACCTAATTCAACACGAATACCTTCCATCAACACCACAGCTCGCACGGAAGGCTTTGGTATCTCCTTCTACACAGAATAATAAATTCTTTAATCCACTTCACTCCTATAAACAAATTTATGACTCAATACTGGCGCTTAAATTAATTGATATTCGCATGTTTTGCTGAATCTAAACCATTTCAATCAAGCGGATTGTGCTGTTTGTTGGTCTCCACTTTTTCTTGTGAATTTGAAGTCAATGTTCAGACACACGAGACTCGAGAGAACCGTAGCATTACGTATTCATACATCTATGACTCTTATTTCGAATACAGACTAATGTAAATTGTTAACTTCAACTATTATTCAAGACCACGCACTAGCACGACCTTAAACACCTGGTTATCAACCACCCTTCCTCAACAATAATAAACGAAGTAAACCACTGATAATATTCTGAATTTTTACTCCCAAACCGGGCTACCAGGGACACCACGTGAATAATATTATGAGAAATGTCAAATCAACACAACCAAAGCTCGGTGTCGGTAATTTACTCTGCTTATTGAGTTACAGCAGGGACATGTTGCAGAAATGTTCAACTAGGTCACACAGTTCTCATTGCAATTCGACGCTTTCTCTTTGGTTTCCCGAAGACGAAAGTTCATATATAGCTTTACTCCGCGTGTTGCTGTTTTCAAGTTCAAGAGATCGAGTAGCACGATGTACCATTCATTTTTCGACTGAAACTGTCCTGAACTTTTAGTCCCTCTGCTTCAACTTCGACTCAAAGATTTCATCTCAAATTCCACCCGTTTAACATTTGCTTGCTCACCCATTTATTTATTTCAAATTGAAAAACTTGTATGAATATCATAAATTATTACAGCTTACCCTTTCCTAGACGCGTCAAGCCATTTCTGTTGTTTTCTTTACTAGTAAACTGTTGATTACACTACGTGTAGTTATCCTATACAGATTACAAAAGGATGACTCTTTTTAAAAACAACTTTAAATAAAAACATTAAACAAATGGGCTTCAATTTTCTCGCTATTTAATAAATTCACGTGTAGACACGTATTTCTTCTTTCCCTCTCGTACTATAACTCACCCCAGTAGCCTACGATGAACCGGCATATTTCTTGACAAACCTAATAAGTACGTAAATTTTTCATATGTTTTCCCGGACTACACAATGTCAGTCAGATAATTTCACGCTGGTCATCCGTTTTATTGAAGATTGTCGCCCTTCTTCCTAGAAGTCCTAGCTTCCACTGACTCTTCTAGCCTTCATGTCGATAAAGTAAATACTCACTCTTAGGTAACTCCTCTCATTACTTTCGAAACCAAATCACAAAACTTAAACTGCCACCAAATCAAGTAAGCCCCTCTTTCTGTCCAGTCTCGAAGGGTCGCACTTCGTACAAACACCAGGCCATTAGCTAGCTGCTATTTTTTCTGTGTCAACAACTTCCAGCGTCGATACACTCGTTGTCGATACACGAGTCCAAAGGATTCTTTGTCCTTTGCTAGCTGCTCTGTCGCATATCTCGAGCAAACTTCTGATCGCTCTATCGAAAGGATTACGAATACTCTTATATTCGCTAGGAATTTAAGACCGTTCGCGTCTGCATATATTGTCGAATAACCTTATGTCAAGGGCTTTCGAAGTTTCGTTCCTCAAAACATGTTCATGCATGTTTCTTTTTATATCTCTTTATGAATAACTGTAATATTGTGATCTTCGTGTTGTATTTTCTTCCTATTAATTATCGTGTATTTTTCCGATCATTCTGCGTTTAAGTCCGCGTGAACTCGTAATTTTAATTAAAATGAATTTATTCAAGGTATGCTGCCACGACCTGATTTCTTAGGAAAATATTACAATTGAACGTGATAAATGTTCCTTACTTTTTTTGGCCATTCAATTATGAAAAATTATGCCATATTAAATCGTCTCGACTATGATCTTAAATTGACCGAGCAATATGAATGACAATTGCAAGCGGCGGCGAGGTCAAGGTACTGGATTTGAGATTGCGTTCTTTCTTTTATGTACATATTTCGTCTCATCAATTTTTAGAATCTTTCATGAACGCGGATTGCGAGCTTTCCAATATTCAATTAAATATGAGATATGAACACACATTGTAACGCACCTTTGTTTCTCAAGTATTTAATGAGATAAAGCCAAACTACGCTTAATATTCTGTAATATGAATCCTAACGATTCAATTATACTGAAATGCTGAGTCTACTCGCGTGCAAGATTGACTTTTAGAGCTAACACATTAGGGACGCTAATGAAAAAAAATCTAGACACATTGTAGACACGAGCAATAACGAATACACCATCAAATATTGTAAGAGAAGCGATTACATAACGCGATTAGAGGGCAATACGTAACTATCCAGGCGAGCTGGTGATGAGCAGGTGGATGTGCCGAACCCATTCAGGATTTTGGCTGCTGGAATATTTAGGGCAATATGGCCTAACATCTGTGTATCTGTAGCAACACCTCACGTGATTCATGGATGTGGACTCGTAAGAGTTGAGTGATGTAGTTTAAATGAGTCACATATTGCAGGGTGCGCAGCCCTTTGTTAATTAATGCCCGCAGGCAAAACAACCTTTCACACCAAATTCTGAGCTTAGAATGTGGCACAAGCGTCGGGGTCTCAGGAAGAAGCTCGGCTACCCTACTCAAGGAGCTTAGAACTAAATTCTTCAACAGACTCGTAACGGTAACGAACGAGATTTTTATGATATCATCCTAAAATCAGACGTCATTCGTATTCGAAGTAAACAGGGATAAACAGACGGCTTATATAGCTTGTATTCCTATAAAAATACCGAAGGTAATAACTTGAATAGGGGAATTAAGGTATCAGAAGTCCGGTAGATAGGGGCTGAATGGTGATGTGCTCATGATTCTGCGTCATTTAGTCGAGCGTTTGGATGCATAGGTGCCTCACTTGACCGTTACTGAAGAGTTTCGTCGCAGCGGCTTTTCTCTTTTGGGCGGGAATGATATTAATGATGCTTTTCTCCCGCTTCTCGTTCGTAGCTGAATATGTTTATATTGGTCTAACGGGGCGAAGGTATTATTTATTAAGTATGTTTTTATTTTTCGAGCGTGTGCCACGTGTGGTCACAACATAATCCTACTTTTTTGTTTAAATGTTAGTTCCAAAACCTTGCAAACCACTCGGCATTTCGCTGTAATTTACCATTTTTCCCATATGTCACGCATGAATTCAATCCTCTTCCCTTTATATCATTGTTGTTGCCGTTTATGAGGAACTTCATTTTAGGGCGGAACTCCCAGTTCTGCTTCTCCAACTGCCGCTACACTCCACAAACACAGCACGAAAGTCAATTCTCAGGGATGAGAAAAGTGACGACGTTTGAGCTGGACTTGTGCTCGCATCACTGCTTGCCCCGACTTATTATTCTCAACAAAAGCTGCCCCTGAAATGACTAGGTCTCCACAATCCAGCTCACGTTCAGCTACTTTTACTAGTAGTTTCCCGCACTGATCTCTCGATTCATTCACAAATTAAACGACTATTTTTCTTTGCCATATTTTTTTGGGGAGACTGATTCATTTTTTTTAAATCTGTCTTGTAACCTTGTTTATTAATGTGTGTGTGCGCATCAGGTGGTGAATACAACCCACGACAGCGCCTTGCTCCAGTGGATGCCCGGGTACAATGGTGGACTAGAGCAGTCCTTCCGCATTCGCTACCGCAGCAAGTCGTCAGAATACTACCAGGTACTGATAAATGCATTGTGGTGCATTTATTGTAATGACATATGCTGAAAATTCGAGGAGAAAGTTTCCCACCGATAATTTTCTCATAGTGGGACTAGTCGTAGCTGTAAGATCCACTTGACTGAGGTGACAACGTACTTGCCTTGTGCACGGTGCTGGTCTAAGTGTAGTACGAATTAAACCCGTGTTTGTAATGATCATAGATTCATTATGCATTCAGTGTTGAAAGAAATCTTCAGTATTCAGTATCGTTCGAAAGATTTAAATCTAACATGATGCACTGTAATTTCTTGTATTTATCATTGGTCGTGTACATTTAATATTAAGTATTCTTTGCATTCATCCATTAGAGTCAGGAAAATAATAATTTTAAATGTATCGCTTGCATAATGTCTCGCGTGAAGTACCAAGAAATATTAACAGAGACAACTCGTAAGTATATACTGATAAAATAAAGCGATTAGATTTACCGAGTGTAATTTTAGTTATTTACATGTTTCGTTCGTTGTTTAAATCTTCACAAAAGTAGGTAGTGTAAGTATAAAATTTGTTATATCCAGAGATGACATAGTTCTGTCCTACCTGAATAGCTTATCTATGCAGCTTCGATAGAAAAATCAGCATTAAGTTTGTGAAAATCGTGGTCAGATTTTTTATCACGTTTAAATTCCCTTAATAAAGAAGATTTGGTTACTCTGTTGCGAATAATTGGGATAGTTTATACCATCAATTTGTAATAAATGTTTTGGCTAAACGAAACTCATGGATAATGCGTCTCATCAGCTCTGATAAAAGAATTACGATATGGAAAACAAAGTGTTGTAAACATTGAACTGGAAAAATTGAAAGCAGAAAAGCGCATCACCTACACCCTACAGACTCATTGTTAGTGGTTCATTGGAACAACGCTACGGCAGAATGATGCGAGACTGCTAAGCAAACTAAGCAAACCTGAATCGACTCGCTGGCTGGTGATCGGGGAGCATTGATAAAAGCCCATTTTAATTGTAATGTGTAATCGCCTGTTTCTTGTTGTTTATGACTGTGTTTCGGTGGTTACTTGTGTGTTAAATCGTAAAAATTATTTTCAGTTCTTATCTTTGTTGAACAAGCATTGCACTTGAACATATTGTCGCCGTTGAATGTAGTGTAGTCGTCGTAAGTCCATTTTTTGGTGTTTATATGCTTTTTTCTTATGCAAACGTTGAACTGGAATCCAAGTAGCTTAGTGGGAAACTGGAGCTCATTGAAAGATGGTAATCATATCATTTTCTTCATGGCTCTAGTTGAACAGTTAAGCTCGTATATGATTATTATTGACAATTTTATTTATCATATCTTGAATAGCTAATGCTTGTTATAATTTCAGTTGAATTCATCTGCATGCTAGTACATTCAATAATGTATATATGCCATATTTTTACGTCCGGCAGTATGCAGACGTGTTCCCCGCCAACGCAAGTCAGTTCCTGCTGACGCGCCTGGAGCGCGCTACCACCTACCTGTTCGCAGTCCAGGCGTTCAACCCGAAGGGCGATTCTGGTTTTACGGAGAACACCGTCCAAGCCACTACTAAGAGTGAGCATATTTTTCATTTTCTTGTAAATGATGTCACCCAATCATTGGTAGCCTAGGTATGGTTGAATAACCATGAGTAATTGATTTTAAAAGTGGTTGGAAACGTATGAAATGACACGGCCGGATGAGTGTCCGAAATGATATACTTCTTCATGCTTGCTAGTATTAAGTGTTGGCCATGGACAGTATGTTTTCTATTATGAGAGATAAGTGTAGATATATATATATATATNATATATATGCTAGAGCACTTATTCTGTACGACGTGTGTTTGCGTGGGATAGATGCTAAATAAATGAAGACTGGATTGCCAAAGATACATTTCTTAGAGAGGGGGTTATAAATAAGGGGTTGATGTTTAGACTTCACAGGGCTAGCGAGATATTCTCACAAGAAATTAAGTTTTTGAATAGAACTGACAGTTCCAGTGATACAAGGAGAAGTACAAGTGTGCTTTGTCATTGAGGGAACAGCTTATGCTAGGATTCTGAGAGGTGTTTTCAATTGCAGAGTGGTAAGTGGGAACGCGTGTTAGGTTTCATCAAGACTTGCAAGTTAAATAGTAAGATATTTTTGTGTGGCACAAAAGAATGAGGGCGCAAAAGTCACTTCACCATTTTAAACATTTATCACACGACAGCTAATACAGCTATAAAAATCCGTTTCACAGGAAATGAAAGAGAAAATCTTGAAGTTTCATCCTGTATCTATGCTATGGATTTGTAGCTCATATTGAAATAGAAATTTTACACAAAATACTGCATTATCGAATTACAGCACGGACCAACGAGCAAAGATAGTGCACAGTTATTTCTCTCTTAATGGATCGTTCGTTGCAGTAGAGAAGGACTTTGTAATAACACTTGATCATCAAAGACTTTCCAAACATTGCATTATTGCAATGATTTCACGATTTAGAAATTTCGGCTCAACAGCGACAAAGAACGCTTTGGCAGACCGAGATGTATTTGAAGTGCGTGTGTAATTCAACGTGTTTCATTGAGTGTTGTAGCAGATTTAATAACGTTTACTAGACAACGTTCCAGCTAACTAGGAATTTCACGAGGATCATTGCGATGCATCTTAATAAAAGATTTAAAACTCTTTTCATATAAAATTCAAGAAACACTATTGTTTAAGTTTGCAGACCATCTACAAAAAATGGACTTCGCGCGTGCATTCCTATGGCGGACGAGTGATGAGACTTTTACCTCACACCTAATCGTGTCCGATGAGGCCCATTTCTATATCAGTGGGCACATTAATAAATAAAACTCCCAATTCTGGTGTGATGAAAACCCTAGGATAGTCCAAGAGCAGCCCCCTCATGCACTGAGGGCTACCGTCTGGTGCGGCATAACGAGAACAAAAATCGTTGGTCCACACTTCTAGGACGTTGATGGTTCAACTATGACAGTGAAAGGAGACATTACAGATAAATAATACCGGAATATTTATTGCTACAGCTGGAAGATTTAGGCATGCAGAATTTGTGGTTCCAGCAAGATAGGGCGACACCACATACAGCGAGAGAAACCATGGCAATACTAAAATCTGCTTTTCCTGGTCGTTAAATTTCTCGTTTTGATTGCGTCCCAAGGCCACCACGGTCTCCTGATTTAACCCGTCCGAATATTTTTCCTATGGAGATCCCTTAAAGGAAGGCTTACATCAATATTCCTAAGACCCGCCATGAGTTTATAAAACGAAATCATCGAAGAAATCAAAAGAATAACTCCAGATATGTTGGAAAATTTCATGGAAAATACTGTACTTGGATTGCGCTTGTGTTTAAATAGAAATGAAAATAGAGAACATTTAAAGAATATCATATTTAAATAATAAAACTTCCACATATTCTCTTCCATATCATATGTAGTCTGTTTGTATGGGTGTTAGGTATCGTGTAGTAAATGTTCAAAATGGTGAAATGATTTTCCCGCCACCCTGTATGATGAATATAAAGTATGTATACAGTAGTGGAAGTCCTCTGAACACATTGCGTACGAGAAAAAAGTTAGTTCCGTACTTACGGGGAAATTATGCGTTTGTAAAACATGTATAGAGTAGTTAAATAATAGAACTAATCATTGATTTGAGCTTTTCACCACCGTCTTTCTTAAATTTTAGCACTTTCTTGTGGCGCTCATAGGAACTTGAATTTGATATAAAATGAAGTTTAAATATTCGGTGTTTAATTAAAGTAGTTTTCGAAAGTGAATTTCAAAATATTTAGTAATATAGGGAATTTTTTGGCGGAAAGGATGTTTTTTACTCATTTTTAGCCAGTTGTATTCATGACGGTTTTCAAACTTGTTATTGAAATTATTGAAAAGTGTAATACACTGAGGAAGGAAGGTACATGCATATTAATATATGGTGATTACATTGGTTACAACATATTAATATTGCAGCATTGGTGATTACAAGCATCAACAATGTAATCACCAAGACGTCCAATATTTTCCAAAATATTAATATATATATACCGACTAACATTTGTTTGCCGTCGAAAATGACGGTAAATCTCAAGTAAAATAATATAATTTTCTGTAACACTGTTGTAGGCTGCTTTCCCCTGACAGTGTCGTTGACAGAAATACTTACCCGAGAATTGGCCCTTGAATTTTCTCTTAACTCCCTTGATGCACAAATGAATGGCTACGGGCGAAAAACTAGCTAGCAAATATGTAAACTTGGCGTCTTATTGTTATGTTTAGTGTAGATTTTTGTTCAATACACATTAGGCCCGTGTCACCTACGAGTATTTGTGCGGTTTTAATAGTCGTCAAATTTCTTTTACCACAGAGATCAGTAGCCGTTACATTATTGATGTATGTGTGGTTTTAACAATGCTATATTATGGTCTTTGCTGACGAACTTATTTACTGGACTGCTCAACAAAACTATCAAAGGTTGAGGAATCTCTTCAAGCCACTGGGAAGGTAGCCATCGTGAATTGAAGGTGTCTTTAAATTTTAAGCTCAATTTTCATGGCACTTAGTATTTTTTTTCTTTTTATCTCAAAAAGGGAAAGTTTAATGTATTATCAATATGCTCAGTGGGCTTTTATAACCCTGGTAATATAATATCCTTATCATTCTCATTGAATTATTTTGTATCTTGACATCTGTGCTCAAATGAACTAAGTCTAGATGATCATTTTATTTGTACAGTTCATTAGGTGATAGGGTGAAGCCACTTGTGTTTTCTAAAAATTAAACCTCGTGACTTACACCTTTAATGTTACAAAAAAAACTTTTTCAGCTTTTTATAAGCTCTTTATAAGCTTGGAAACTGACTGGGTCACGGCGGAGCTATGATTTTCACCGCATTAACAGAAAATATTAATTTTCCTCCAACGATAATTATTTGTTGCGTCATCGGTATCGTATCGTCCGTTATTTTGCTTTATTTGGTTAATGCTTTTCATTTTGTTTCGTTAAAATCATCACTTAACAAAAACCATGAAGGTGAAAAGCTCTGAAATTATTTCTTCACAAAATTGTGTCGTTCGGTCGAAAGGCGTGGGAGTCCATAACATTTTGTCAGTTTCCAAATGCATCGTAATTATATGTACGGAAAATTATTATAAATTTTTAAGCTTGAAAAATACCGAAAGTTCCACATTTTTACGACTGCGCGCTCCCCGCAGGCGTGGCCCCTGGGCCTGACCAGGATGACACATTCTCTGATGTCAAGGAGATGGATTTTTCGCTGCCGAACCTGTTGTCAATCGTCATTATTTTGGTTGGCGCAATTTTCGTTGCAGTTAATTTTTCTCTCGCCATGTGTTACATCAAGCGTCGATCTTCTCAAAGACGCGCTGCATCATCTAAAGGTGACTCGTTAAACGTCATCTGCTATCATCTTTACTTCGTATTATTCGAAGTATTTTCCTAACGCGATTTGTGAATTGGCATGTGTTCTTAATATTTGTCAAAAAGTAGTTCTTCGTTTGAGTGTGATTTTTGCTGTACCTGAACTGTAACATCATGTTTGAGACTGCATGGATTTAACGATTTTACATGACATACGAAGGAGCAACCTCTCATTTCGTCACAGTCGTAACTTTACCCGTGAAGTCCTATTGTGTGTATGTAAGGGAAGTACATTTCATTTCTTCTGGCACAAAAGAGCTGAGAAGCTCATTCTTCTGTAGGAATACATGGCTCTCGTAAAACGGCTGATTCGCTGATTTAAGGGGATATTGAGCAAGTTTCGGAGGTCATCCTGACGTTTACCTCGTTGCGAAACGGTAGTTTTTTGATAAGTGGCTGAATGAAAGAAGAGGACTGCCTTAAAGGCCTTTCGGTCCGTGGTGAGTCGCACCTGTAATCCACCTAATATGTAATTCAGCTAAGAAGTAATTCTTTTTTATATTGATTAGAAATTACTTCGCAAGTATTAATTGACAGTATGTGTCGCATGGAAATAAATACTTCTCCACTATTATTATTTGCAGTTCATGCACAACTTTTGATTATTGTTTATGTTTCTCAAAATATATGTCTATCGTCTTTGTTTCAGGTGTGCTGTATCGTATTCCACTGTTTTTTTCCCACGTCTAACCAAGCCATTCGCTTGCTGATTGCCTTGCACTGGCGGTATTTTTTGTGTTATTAAAAAAATGTTTTGTCCTAACTCCCTCGTTCATCTCATGCTATTTTCGCATTTGCTTGCATCATGTGTGTTTGCTGATGCTGACTGCCGCAACAGGCTGGGCTGCGATGGACGAAGTAGAGCTGGCTATCTCTCGAGTGCTCCAAGAAAAGGCCTCTTACCCTAAAGTGGTCACTTTGGCTGTGTCGTCCGCTGCTTGCCTCCTCATTATTATCAATGTTGCTCTGATTGCTTGTGTGTTGTGGAAACGAAGACATCAGAACACGAGTAAGGGTAAGATTCATTTTTCTCTTTAATTCTTTGTGCTATGGGGGCTTGCGGTTCCGCCCTATTGTGCTTTTCCTTCGCTGTCGTGCATTTAATAAACTTCATTCTCGTTTGTCGCCCAACATATTGTGTGTTGTTTCTAGTTGCAGAAATTGGAGTTTCATGGAATTATTTATTGGTTCACCGAAACCGTTAAATTTTCATTAGATTGCTACGGTGTTCGTTAAATTTTGGATGTTGCATAAAAATATAAATGTGCTAGAGTCGTTTTGCTCTGGCTAAACTTCTCGTGTAAGGTTAGCTGAATGGAACAATCTTTAGAGTGCTCGGGAGGTTTTGTACTTGAAGGTTTGAGGAAGATTTCCTGAGCTCATCGAAGACTATTCAAATAGCCTTATTTTCCATTTACTTCTGAGAACTTACGAGTATCTTTATTATAACCGAACGCCGCTGAAGAGAATCGTTAATACGTATTTCAGAGATTTGTTATCAATGTAGATTTGTGGATAAAAAAGTAGTAGCTATCCTTTCTCAGACGCAACAAAAATAAAACAGACGCTAACAAACATCCACATTGTATTCATTCTTCAAATGCAATCGACGGACAAGAGTTCAAGGCAGCGTTATTTATTTAGAAAAGGCAATCTGTCCGTACTTTTTCGGGCGATTCTTTCCTGCATAAATTGTGCTGACCGTACTGATAGTATGTAACGGTATAATTATGAAGTTCTTGCGCACGTGCAGTTCCTTAAGCATAGAGCTAACTGGTTATTTAGATTATCGTAAGAGTAGAAATTCTATTTTCTCTACCTATTAACTGTGCACGTATCTGAGCATCTTCGTTTAAAATCAGCCCCCAGTGTATAAGGGCGACCGACTACAGAGGAGTGCATATCCAATTCTGTATCGGATTTTTCATTCTCATATCCGTGGATACGTGGAGAGTCTCTTAAATTCGTTGGTGAATCACTGTCACTTTTGAAACGCCTTTTCAGTCTCTACCGTTGTAATAATCCTACACCATCAATCACAAAACTGCTTGTAAACTTTTTGTGGAAACTTTCGGCTGGTGTGGGACTCTGCACTCGGGTCACCAAAAAGGTAGGTAGTTGCACTGTGTAATCATAAGTCCTTAGTCAGCAGCTTTCGATCGTGTATGTATTGCATGCCATTGGTTATTGTTGTGCACTCTAACTTGTTGAAAAAATTACTTCCCCTTGGCTAATTTTGAGATTGATGTGTATCGTTGCTATGTTTAAGTGATCATTTGCTCATCTTGCTTTCAGGAATTTTTACGTGTATGCGTTTCTTTTGACTGTGCAATTTAATTCTAAATCAACTGCAATGTGAAGGTTTGCCATTCATTCATTTAAATTTCCCAATTACTTTCAGGCGTAGTCAAAATGACGTAAACCTCAAGATCTCCCCTCAAAAGACATGGAGTAGGCTATGAGGTTAGGATAGTTAAGTTTGTCTACCCCATGCTATGGGGACTGACAACTTCAAGAGGACATTGTTAGGTTACGTCAGCTCAGGCTAGGCTTTTGGGACTTTTGTCTTTTTTATCTACTTTGCTTTTTCATTTTCATGCCTTCTTTGCTTATCATTCTTTATAATTTCATCTTCTTCCTTCTTAACCGGCTATTTCTACGCTCAGATAGTCATGTATAGGAACTCGCCTGTGCATAGATTCCACGTTTTCTAAAGCCCATGCTAAATGATGCCTTCTTTCCACTCTCTTTGGATCATATTTCATTGGATAGAAAGCTTTACACTACCTAATGATCTAACCTAAAGATTTACGGACAACTAAACGTTTTTTACACACTCTTCAGTGCTGTTAGAATGTGGTGCATTGAATTTTAGTTCCTTATATGTAATATCACTTCTGCCTTGTCATCGCCATTTTCTTGTATCACAGACTTGTCTATTGTGAATAGAATGACATTTAGCATTTGAATTTGTTGTGTTATATTCTACTTTGAATTTAACTCGCTTATGCAAACATCTAAATGTTATGCCCACGCGTAATATTTTTTTATAATTCTCATTTTTACCCATAGATTCCATCGACAGAAGATCGAACAAGAGCACCACGATGGAGATGTACGCACCAAGTTCATATAACGGCACTGTCAACGCAGAGACTCTGTCTTCTATTTCTGGGAAATCGAGGACTAGCACTGGCAATGAGGTATTGAGCTTTCTTAACCTAGGAACTGATTAGTTCTTATACAAAGTAGCATTTCAGTATACAATTATACTCTGACCATTATTGCTCTCCCTCTCTACTTTAACCATAAAAATGCAGACATTGCTGGAAAAATATTTGAAGTGGTAAAGTGATTCTCGCATAGTTAGCTGATGTTTTAACGGTGTTATAGCGATAATTTTTTTCACTTGGATGCTTCACTTTCCGTATTAGTTAAAAAGTATTTTCGAAAAATTGAGAAAAATCTACGTTATTGAAGCTCATTGATTTCCTAGTGCATCCTATAGTGTTTGATAAAGAAAAAAGGAAGAAAGAAAAATCGTTTATTCCGAAATCTGTCTCATACAAAACATGGTACAATCGGCTTTTCAAACACTAAGAGGGGGCAATAATTTATCATTGAATTTTTGTTATTTTCAGGCAGGAGTAGAAATCTAGAAAGAGCAGTTAGAGCGCGGGTAGCCACTGCTTGGTTGAAGTGGAGAAAGATGGCTGCAATGTTAAGAAATTGCGCCATACCAAGTGTTAACAGAGAGAAAGTATGTGAAGAAAAAATCTGGTCTGTCTTTATCTACCTAGCGGAAAGATGGGCTGTGAGAGACCGGATAGCGAATGTTCTGTGAAATTGCGACAAAAGGATGATGAGGTATACTCGTATTGCTAGAGTAAAGTGGGAGGAAGGAATTCCGAGTGGGGAAATGGCAAGATGTGGCTTGGAGGAGTTAGGTTGTTCATAGGAGTAAGAGGAGGAGACGGGGTTGGCCTAGACTCTTAGTGAGGTAGGCGGCTGGAACTACGTTGAGAGAGATGGAGCAGTTAGAGGTGGATGGTCTGATTTCTGGGGTAAGGACAAAAAAGACGGAAAGATTGGTGATGTGCGGGTGCTGAACATCAGCGAGGAACTTGCCGGAGTCAGGAAGTTGTGGAATAAAGCCGTCGCCAATTGATCCCATAGAATGGGAAAACGAGGACAGTAAAAAATTATGATGAAAATACTGTAGTTTTTGATGTCCTGCTCAAAACGTGCATTTCTTTTAATAAGGGTTTTCTATCAAAAACAAAAAACATCAGCCCGCGATTTTGAAACATTTTTGAGTACGTTACGCGTTTGAAAACTTTGGTTCTACTACAAGACCCTTAAAAATTTGTGTGACAAAACTCAATGATAAGATTTTTCTTGTGTACTGTTGACTTATCCTCGTTTTGTTGTTAATCTTCAGTCAGAGAAGTGTATTATCTCATTTAAGCGAATATCAAAGAATGGAATAGAATATGGCAAAAGAAACAAGCTATGTGGTCCATTCTTGGGTCTACCCAAGTCTTATGCGCGATGCCCTAATATGTGGGCTTTTAGAACACATCCAAGAATTCCCCAGTCTCGTCGCATTTCAATGATATATCTAAGCCTACTAATTTCTATTCGGCATATTCTCTGCAAGTAATTCGGATGTAATTCTTTATACGTGATAATTTTCAATCTTCATGACTCCTCAGACAAAAAATTAGTCACCTATTATTTTTCGAGCTCCTTTCGACGATGACATGTGCCAGTTGCATCGGGGTAAAACTGTTATTAATTGGCATGGCAGTCATTCAAGATATGTCAGCCATTTAGGCTTTCGATCTAAGTCCAGAGACATGAATCCAAAAGAAAATTTGTGGGACCTCATGGTGTATAATTTACATTATTCAATTTCTGTAGACTGCGACTCACACTGCTGAGAAGATGCATTGCTAGGGGAAATTGTTAACGCTGATGAACGGTTTGACCATTCAAAGACACAAAGGATCAAGAAAACTAGCCCGGCGCCCGGAACGAATCATTAAGGGTCAAAACAACATTAAGCGGTGCTCAGAGACATCGCCAACCAGTTATAATTCGATATTGAAGTGCTTGCCTCTAACGGTCGGACAGCCCTCCGTCCCCATGAAAATCATCAGAAGAATGGCAGCAGGGCAGTTATCTTCTGGA
>VOMN01086956.1:0-10322 GCA_014899125.1 Orchestia grillus
ATGAGCTTTCAAAAAAAGGGGTACATTTTTTTGGAACACTGTATAGTGTAGGACCTCCACGGGCCCAAATAATGGCTGAAATTTGTGCGGCATTGAATGTACAAGCGTCCTAATGTATGTACCTCTAGTCGATTCTAAACTACTCCAGCATGAACTAGTCTCACAGTGCGGCCACAGTAGGTGGACGATCTTTCTCGACGTCTTACTTTTGCTCTATGAGGTCCCATGAATTTTCTTTTGGGTTAATGCCTGGGGACTTAGCTAGCCAATTTAAATGCCTGACACATCCTGAGTGACTGTTATACCAATTAATGACAGTTCTAGTTAGTTTGATACACCCGGCAGTTGTCATTATGAAAGATAGGCAAAGCACCAAGCTTTCTTCATTAAGATATTGTGCAAATGGTATAACATGGTTATCTAGCAGTTCAATGTAGCCATGCTGGTTCAGTTTGACGAATGCCTCAACTGAAGGACTGACTTCTGTGCAGCTGAAATAACCCGGAAACATGACAGACCCTCAACGCCACTTGTACACCGGCTTTGTTGAAAGTTTCAAAAGGTCTTTGATGAACACAACGACCGACATTATTGCTAAATAAGCATATTCATGATTTCATCTGACCACGTACCACTTCTCTACTCCTCTATAGTTCAATGTGCGTGTACTTTGGCCCTGGTTAAACGAATGGTTTTCTGGACAGGACTTAACAACGCCCGTTTACGAACCACTTTGTTCCATATTTCCATTGCGTGGACTTTTCTGTGAAAAGTTATTTTAGAAACAGCATGAGAAGGGCCATCATTGACGTTTAGCAGTAGTTTCATCCATGATGCAAAGCAATTCCGGTCAAAAATTCCGAATGCCCGGCGGCTGTCACCATCAGTAAGAATTTTCTTCAGACAGCAATTTTACTTTGAATAGCCGTTTTTTGCATTGTTTCCATTGTTGGTTGACCCTTATTACAGTGGACCATGAAACACTAGTGAATTTCATTGCTTTCTTCACTGGATGTCTCTTAACCCGACTAAACAAGTCTATGCCTTGCCACTCTGGGGCTTATATAATGAGTCAAATGAATTCTTCTTAACGCGTAAACCGAACACATTTCTTTGCTATCTCACTTCTCCTACTGTTGCTATCAAAAGTATATATACTGATTATATGTAATAGCCCTTGATTCTAGTATACTCTGTATCAAATGTAAATTACATCTTGTAGACTAATGTTCCAAATTTTGAAAAAATAAATACGGCAAGAATGGATGTGACAGCTTTCTTTACAATTTACAAACCAAAATTTACTGCAACTGCGCGTCTTTACCAAGCACCAGTAAACGAAATCGTAATGAAGTGAAAAAGATAAAATGGATGGCGAGGATGAAAGAGGTGTTAAAGCGCGATCTGAGACGAGGCCGGACTGGGTGGGACGCTGCAATGAGGTCGTCCATGGAGAATTGCAAGCGAACAATGTAGACAATCAGGAATGTGATGACGTTTTTCCATAAGAATTTTCAAGCCATGTCGCCAAGAACACAAATTGAGTATCTTGATATCGCATGCTGCGCATCTCTTCAGCAAAAATCGCGCGGACTTAACAAAATGTTAGCACTACTCGTAAGTAAAGCACAATTGAAGTACATATTTGTTCGTGTGTAGAGGGTGAAAGCGCTGACCCTTTGTTCTCTTCACTTCAGTTGCCATATTTTCAAAAGCGGACAAATTTCGATACTAACATGGAACTATTAGTGAACCATCTGGTGAATTGATTTATAATGTGAATAAAATTAAGATTGGTTAAAATCTAGTAAGAGCTTCCAATAGCATGATTTTCTGTTATTATTATTATTAAATTTTTGTTTTTGTGTATCGTAATGAATGCGAACGGTTTTCTAACACTGTCTATTCTATTCATCTGTTTTTGATTTTTAACTTCTCTCTTCTCAGATATTCAGAAACATGGCAGTACAGAAAATATTCTTAAAAATATTTTTCATCATATGTGATACCAGTTCATATTTTTGGATCCTTAGAATATTATTAAAGCAAAATAAAATATTTACGCCCATCATCAAAGTGCATCATTAGTTTCAACTCTTCGTTTTGAAGCTTCAATTACCCTGTCATTGAATTCTACTCGCGTATCACTGAAAAACACTCAGTGATTTCCCTGGCAGTCAAGGAGACATGACTTGTCATCTCTTCTGGGACTGTGCAATGTTCAAAAGTATCTCGACACAATTCTACAGTTAAAAGATTAAATTTAATTTCCCAGGTAACGAAGTTCACTGACTAAACAGCGGAACACAACAGCGCTGTACATTCAACCCAACACCGGGTCAGAAGGTTACTCAAACGGTAAATTGTAAAGATGATGTGCTTTATCTGTCCCATTTCCAGCATCTCTCCAGACATTCTCCATACTAATGTGTCTGATACGAACATTCATTTACGTCGGTGTGGTAGCCCCCTTCATCGAAATAAAATTGGTTAACGTTTACTTAAAGGAACGTAAAGTACATATACCACAACCAGAAATAGAACGCCACTAATGAGGGGTTTAGTTTGTAAACATGTAAGTATGAAAAAAGTAATCAAATTGAACTTTGATTTTGAAAGAACATTTGTCAAACAATTAACCTAATACTGGTAAAAAATGTATTCAGCCAATAACGGAATTGGAAAGAGTTCCTCGAAACTGAGCCTTACTCGAAGTATATGAGAAACTAATAATGTATGGATACGAGTTTCGACTTCATTAGCAGTGGGTAGCAAAAATATTTGGAGTACACTAGATTTTATATTGCTTTCTCAACAATAAGAGTTAGTTTTTAATTAAATTTAGTAGTGCGGTCTAATGAAAGTTGCCTATTTTTGCTCAGTTGGAAATTGAAAATTACTTATCCCTAACGCTTTTCGAAAACAATGTAAATAAATGACCCAATACAAAAAGGTTGAACACCATAAGCAAACATTGTGATAAAACGAGCATTGTACAGAGTTTTTCGTCCATGCTGCTAAGACTTTACATTTCAAGTAATCTCTGTCTGCCAAGACTCACTGTGATGATAGCATTACACAGTGTAAAACACATGGGGACCCTTGCTCCAAAGAATTATCGGATGATGTGCGGAAAATGATTGTGGAGCTTCACAAAGAAGGCACGGGCGACCGTAGATCTTAACTTACGAGTGAGCGCAGTTGATACCATTCTTTTGAAAGGTGAACGTTGTCAAACGGCAGCGACCTTATGACGAAGGGGTTGTCTAAGCAAATTGAACGTATCTGTAGCCCAAGATGTCAAAAAAAAAACTCTTTTTTGACTCATGGCGAAATTCAAAGCGACTGAAAGAACTTTGGAATTGAAGTAAGCAGCAACACAATTGAAAGATCATTGCACCGTACAAGCCTTAACTTCAGGTCAACTAGAAAGATTACGGGATTTGCACGCGAGCACGCATTGGATTGCATTAAATTTGCGAAAGAGTAAGATGATGAGTCAAAGCAGTTTTGGAGAAAAGGGATTTGATCAGATGGAAAGAAAAATCGAGTTCTTCGGAAGAAACATGAGCACTCGCGTGTGAATGAAAGCAGGAACTGAATACAAGCTAGGGAACGCAACACCCACAATTGAAAATTGCATTGGAAGAGTGATGACAAGGGTGCGTCTTTAGTCTAACGGGTAGGAGAAATGAAAATAGTTGAGGGAATAATGAATGCATCAAAATACACCGATATTTCATCAACATCTTTTGAGGAGTGCGAAATCCCTGAAACATGTCCGCGATTCCACATTTCAGTACGGCAAAAATTCATAATACAATGCCTAAACAGCACAGAATGGCTCGAGGGTAAAACGAAGATGCCTTGGAATGGCCAAGTTAATCTCCAAATCTTAATCCAATTGTAAATTTATGGGAGCATTTGAAGTTCCGAGAGCATGTAAGAGATCCGGTGAATATCATAGAACTGGAGACCGCCCGTCAAGAAGCGTGGATAAAAATTCCTATAAATTCGTGCATGAAGCTCGTTAAAAACTATGGGGAGAGAATTAAGGCGACTTTGCCGGACAAAGAATGTGCTTCCTAATATTAAATGTGTACGCTGAATATGATTGTATTGGGAGACACATTAATATTGTTGATAAAAGATGTTTGGGAACCGTATTTACTTAAAACCAGGCTCTGATTTCTTTCGGTGTATGAATAAACAATGTTCGTCAGAATGCATATGCCAAATTTCATTCGAAACCAATTTGCATTACTTGAGAAACAGCGGAACTCTAATGTGTGAAATACTTTTGAAGCCCACTGTATGGGTGTCCTCGCATCGAAGTTTCCATGTACACCCAAAATTAACTGGCGAGTGACTCCAGACGCAGATGTTCGGAGGCTCCACAGCTGTCATTACTTGGTGTTTTACCGAAGGCACCGGCGTGCATCCCTTCAATTTAAAATCTGGTTCTCTTTAAACTGAGTGAGACCTATGCTCGATAACTAAATTTATTAGCCTTACCAACTGATACAAAAGAATATCGGAAATCTTGGGTCACAACTCAAAACTGACATTGATAAAACTGTGCTAAATTTCATGCGTTCTGCATATCACAGATGCTGGCCAATTACACCCCGTTCGATCTCACCTAAAGATATGGATAACGATAGAGTTATGATGCAGAAGAGGAAAATGAGTAGTCTTCCACGCTGCTGCATCAATGAAGGATTTTTATGGGGTATACTCGAAAGATTGATCGTGTGAACTATTACCCAAGTACCAGTCGATAAAAAATTCATTCATAACTTAAATTAAAATTTGATCCCCTTAGAAGTTATGCAACGGAGAAAACCGTATTTCTGAAAAACTTTAAGGACCGAAACTTATCTATTCAATAACAAATAGTATCCTTTGTCGTCATAAGCAGATCCATTGGAGGATTTTTGAGCGCAGACGACCTCTGAGCAGGCAGCCCTCCATGCGGAATTGTCATCTCAGCCCAAACTTGCGGACCCACGAGGCCCGAATATGTGCGCGTATAAGCTGGCAGCGAAGCTAAGCATCGCTTAAAAGAACCATCACAAAGGCTGTAACCAGTACACAGCCTCGATATGAAGCTTTTAAGAGCACTCTCGCTTTCCCTAATTTCTTGCACAAGCATCATCAGTCAATGCGAGGCGACACCTCTCTTGATAAGCTTCTGCCCCTACACTCAGGGTTACGTAGAGCAGAAACTTGAATTTACGCACCTAAAGTGGATTTGTTTCGGGTAGCCGGCCTCACGGAACTCTAAAACTTGAACGAGATACAAAACAGAAGTCGGTTTACTGAATGAGGCGGACACTGGGCCTGCAGCTCGATAGTCCAACGATGTGCCTGTGCGCCCAGGGTGTCGTAAAACAGCGCTGGCACAATCAAATCATTTGTCAAGTCGGTCGGATTTTTAGGAATACGTTTTATATTCAGGCGATTTTAGGAATTTTTTCCAGATGTACGAGTACACCCGGAAATGGTCGGTGTGTACTGGGAGAGGTCAAGGAAAGACGAATAAGCTCAAAGTAAGTTATTTTATCCAGACAGAGAATTTGGCGAGTCTGCTCATCCATAGATGAGACGTACTAATTAGGTTCTCCGTCGGAAAAAGGGTAAAGTAAGTATTAAACATCGTATAATTATGGTATAATTTTTTTTCGGTACATCTAACGAACAGCCACCATATTTATTTGCGATATTAAATTGAAAAACGTTTATTAAGCACTTAATGATCAATTTAGTCAATCATACCGTGGTAACACTGTTACATGGCACCTTCACATACCTGTATTTGGCAGTAGCGCCTGTGTGGGCTGGGAGGCATGCAGCAGTGCTGTATGGTATGTATAGCAGTAGCGCCTGTGTGGGCTGGGAGGCATGGAGCAGTGCTGTATGGTATGTATAGCAGTAGCGCCTGTGTGGGCTGGGTGGCATGGGGCAGTGCTGTGTCTTGCAGCAGCGCTACCCCATGAGACGTCCGTCGAGGTGGCACTTATGAGAAAAAATGCAGTCATCGGGCAAATTATCAGCTCAACTTTGAGACCAGTTTTTTTTGGTGGTTTTTGTGTCTCTTCCGTATGATCGATCACTTAGTGGCGTATGCCAAGCGCTCTGGGTATAGCAGTCGTATGGTGAAGAGCTGCAGTGCTAATCCAGCGATACCTTTCGTTTGTTTCTAACACTGGAATAGGAAAGCTCCGGTTGAAAAATTTTTGTAATGCCTGCAGCATTAATTAAGCGCTCCAATTCTGCTAAATTAAGAGCTTTTGTAAAATTGATCGTCGTGGTAAAAATCTCACCCCTAGGAACTGAGTGCTTCCCTTGTCCCACACGTACAAAAAGCAGTTAAGAATGACTCACAATCTCGAAAGAACCAACAGCACAAGTTTGGGTGGCTCCAAAGGCCTGCTGCAAGATTTGAGAGCGAAGGCACCTGAAGTCTCATCGCAAAAATAATCTAAACTTTAAAGGGGCAAGTTTGGCAGACGATTTGGATTGTTCAGGGATCACTTCGTTTATTTTGTGATTCTAAATTAGCAAGTTCGATGATCCAAACTTTTATGTAGCAAGGATTCGTGAATCATCTACTGTAGCATCTCTTC
This sequence comes from Orchestia grillus, assembly GCA_014899125.1. Lineage (NCBI taxonomy): Eukaryota > Metazoa > Arthropoda > Malacostraca > Amphipoda > Talitridae > Orchestia > Orchestia grillus. Next base: position 6,630 of record VOMN01086956.1, read on the forward strand.
GTTGTACGCGTGCAATGCGACGCGTGCTGCGAGTAATGCCAGGCTCTGATTGGTGCACAAGCCCCCGTCACTGGAGTTGTTTCACGCAGTTTTAATACATAAGCTATTTGTTCAGAAGAGTTATTTTCACACCTGTCCACACAAGCTTGCTGCCACGCTTGATACACACAGCACTCGTTGAAACTATAGAGCAATATTTTGTAGGTCATTTTAAAATCGAACGTACACCGTACATATCAATACCGGGTGGGGAATCTGTTTTACAACCATGGTTCTTTCTAATTTTTCAAGACTTGAATAATATTAATTTATATTAATATTAATATCATTAATTTTAGAGTTTGATATTTTCTGTATAGACTCAAATTTAATTTAGTCTATTTCACTACATTAATTTGGAACAGCATGCACAAAAAACGTCGTACGTCTGACCCTCACAATTCTGACATTAGCAATGTAGCAACCGCAAAAGCAGTCGCAAATTGATCAAACGACTGCGTGGAGAGCATTGAAACGCTAGAGAAAACTGCAAAGCACCGCTGACCGACCAAAATCCAGTCGTCCTAGAGTGCTGAGTACTTCAAAAGTGATCACGAGTAAGAGAAAAATTCGCCGGAATCTTCAGCGTTCAATAAGAAAACTGGCTGCCGATGGAGAGATATTACTGAAATCAGTGAGAATGTCGACTCATAAAGACCTGAAGATATCTTCATTTTGTCTCGAAAAAAGAATTTCATCAGTGAAGCATCAAAGTAGAAATGATCGATAAAAATTTGAAACTCATCTAAATTTTCAGAGATGACGAGCAACTGGGCGAGATTATCTTCAGTGATGAAAAAATATTCACTATCGAGCTAAAATTTAAAGGCAGAAGTGGCTGTGGGCTTGTGAGGGGCTAAGCGAGCATTGACATATCTGCAATTGTCATTTCTAGAGGCCAAGGCGCCCAAAAAATCATTGTTTGACTTACAACTTCTAAGACTAAGACAAGCCCTTTCGTTTTTGTTCCAGAAGGCAAAATAAAAATACAGAGAGATATTTATCTACAATAGATAAACCAATGCTTGCTGAAACCCAACAACACTTCAAAAATCGCAAGCTCCTTCCCACACATGAAGAAGACCAAGTTTTTTGCCAAAACAATTTGGCTTACTTCATTAACAAAGACTTATGGCCTCCATCATCACCCGATCTGAGCCCAATGAACCACTTAATAGGTTTCATCCTCGAAACAAAAGCTTATTCTAAAGCACAGAAAATTTGATACATTTTCAAGAAAGCTGTTCTTCGTGCAAGGAATGAAATTGATCATGAAGCAGTGCCTGCCTCCGTGTTTTCTTTTATGAAGCGTTTACGAGCAGAAGCCGTAGCCATGGCTCAAGGAGGCGTACAGTTTTGCGCATAGATGTACAAATATTTACGTAAAACAATGTGGCGAAGTAACCGCTACATCAACTTAAAACTTAAATATCCCATGAAATACTTATAGCAAAGAATTTTCTACGTAACGTTCTCATGTAATTTCTGAGCAAAGCAATCCGTAGGGATATTGCAGTGACATGCCAGATTTCATTTTACTTTTGGATGAAATAAAAAGTTCTGTTCTTTCATGTCTTGAACGAGATGTCATCCATTGCGTAACTCATGATTCAAAGTGCACCAGGATCGAATTGATTCAGCTTAATTCGAGCATTGGGTAAGTCCAGAAAAGAAATTCAAACCCTGTTCGATTCCTAATAATAAAACCAAATCAATGTGTCTGTGGTTGTTCCGTCAATATACATACACTCTCAGGCGCAACTGACGAGCACAGCATTTGCGTGCAGGACTCAATGAAGCTACCGAATATGTTTTCGGATTCCTAAACTCTGTGCGATACGTCGGACGGAGTGCGAGATGTAGCGGTGGAGGCGCTGGCTTCATAATGAGGGCAGGATAATTAGTGAGCGGTGAGCTGTGCTCCGACGCCTCGCGCTCACCTGCGCACCTGTAACCAGGCCTAACCTGCTCTTCAGGCCCAGCAACTCTTTACACCAATGCCACCAATTAGTAGCAGGGATCGACCGAGTCCTGCAAGTTCAAAAGCAGTGCCCTTCACTTGCCTGCCTACGGCGGCAGTAATATAATTTAAGAGCCCCTCTCTAGTGTCTAGATCAACTTAGCTCAAGATGTTGGTACACTACCTGGAGTCGCTACCTACTTTGCTACTCCAATTTTCCGAGATCCAAATACTTCTTTTTCCACGTGCAACAGCCCTGCGAAGCATACCAACTCGAGACCTTTATCTGACATCTGCTGGCGTAAATTGTGTGTGTCAGCCGACACGAGGAATTTGCTGCTAATAACATCATTATCAAGTGCTCTTGGCAGCATATTAACCCTTTCAGGTTAGGTTATATTAAATCACTCAAGTTGATTTGAAAAGCCACAACACGTTTTATTTTTCAGTATAACCACTGTGAAATCAATTTTATAATTATCACTTAATGGCCACTTATGAATGTTCTACAATAAAATATGATAAAAATCACAAGTGCTCAAAACTATGTACTCCTATAATGTAGCGGACGATGTATGAAAGAGTAGGATGTTTTTTGAAAGCTTGTGCATTACGTTTTTGCACTAAATGATATTTCATAAGGTTTAGGGAAACGTTTGATGAATTTACGACAGTAACAAAAGCTTAATATGAACTATTTAAGAAAAGAAACAATGGTATCTTTAAATGCATTGGTATCTAAATTAAGAGACCTTCACTATAACTATAATTTCACATCAAAAGTTTCCATCAGAGTATCAAGAGGGAAGAAAGATCGACATGCCTAAAAATATACGTACTGAAAATGGGAAATCGCTTTTTCAACGTATGCAAATAATCCATAGTTAAATTGTTGCGTGGTTTTGTTATTTTGGGGTCCTTAAGTTACAAAATATTTTTTAACATCCTTCAGACCTGCATATGATACAAAAATGTAAAAAGTGGTCACTCTTTTGAACTAACTCGGACTGGCACGTCACATAGAAAGTTTTGACTCGGAAGAAAGACGGTTGGGGTGCTACATATTCAAATAATTGAATATTATTAAAGAAAAGAACAAACTTTATAAAACTAAAACAAAGGGTGACGCAAAAGTCACTTTACTATTTTGAACATTTATTACACTACAATTAATATAACTATAAATAAAGTTTGCACATGAAATACAAGAATAAATCTCGAAGTTTTATTTCTTAAATATAATATTCTTCAAACATTCCCCATTTTTATTTAATTACAAGCGTATTCAAAGTACATTATTTTCCATTACTTTTTCCAAAATATCTGGATTTATTCTGTCTATTTCTTCGATGATGTTATTTTTAACTCATGGAGAATATTAGGCATATTGATGTGAGCCTTTCCTTTAAAGGTATCCCCATAAGAAAAAATCTCCAGGGGTAAATCAGGGGACCGTGTGACCGTGGAATATCATCAAAATGTGAATTAAATGTTAAAATTAGGTTCTCTTGCTGTATGTGGTCTCGCTCGATCTTATTGAAGCCACGAATTCGGCACGTCCAAATTTTCCAATTGTGGCAATAATTATTAGTGCATCATTTGTCTGTAGTTGTCTACTTTAGCTGACACGGTTGCACCATCAACATCCTCAATGAAGTATGGACCAATGATCACCATCAACATCTTCAATGAAG
>VOMN01086966.1:0-19321 GCA_014899125.1 Orchestia grillus
TTTAGAGACATTTATTATTATATAAATATCTACGCACAGGATGAAACAAAGCCTGTATACTTATTTCTGTATACAGGCTTTGTATACAGGCTATAACTGGATATTAACACAAAACCCTTGTACACAAACCATCGTCGCCTGTACAGCGACCTGTGTAGCAGGCTTTGCAGTTGAGAACTATACATATACAGACACACACAGGACCTTCCACACAGGAGATGCTCGTTAAAGATACAGCAACCCACGCAGGAACACCCACACAAATACACAGGGGCTCACGACTGCATATATCATCTACACATATTCTATGAACGATATTTACCGTGTATAATTCACACGAATTTTGTGATGGAAGGGAAACATAAGGGAAATTTCTTTACGGATGTCTGTGAAGTCTTGTCTTTACGTTCAGGTGTATGGAGGCTGAATACAGGCTGAATACAAACTAAATACAAGCTGAATACTAGCTGAATACAAGCTGAATAAGAGCTGAATGCAAGCTAAATACAAGCTGAATACAAGCTGAATAAAGGCTGAATACACGCAATATATATATATATATATATATGATGAATACTCGCTGTCTTTTGAAGAAGCTCACATATGCGTTTGTTCCGAGCGATGGGCTGATAAAAGTTTATATTGGCCGACAACGTACTATAGCACTGGTAATCCTGCCATTTAAGGCGGGTTAGTTTACTATTATGGCTCACTAACCGTGCCCTAAGTCAAAAATAATGGCACTTGCTTTATTTATTCTTAGAATGAATGATGTTCTCTCAGTGAAGTAGGTAATAGGTCATAAATGTTTCTCAACGTCGGTTTCCTTTCCATCACAACGTCCCTGGGTAATGCTGGGGAGGGGCACAGCGACACCCACCGAGCAATCAACAAATTGTGCTTTGTTATACGGTAAAACAATCAGGCTGAAGACTGATGATAATATAATCGTACCGTTGTGGGAGATAATCTCCGTACAAGTCTGATAAACATGCCTTAGGCACTTTGCTTAAGGCATACACGTACATTTAAGGCATGCTCACATACACCCAAACACTGACCCACAAACACACATGCATAAGTAAGAGTTCACTAACTAACCGAGGAAAAATCAAACGAGAACCTCTCGTCCAAAATGTGAAGCACGGAAAGAGTTTCCCGTAGAGTTTGTCGGAGCTCAGCCTCCGGTCAGACGGCATGGAAATTTTGCGGGTCTCTCGCTTGACAATGTCAGAGACAGCAGTCCGTATCACGGATACGGAAAATGACATTATTTCGCTTGATATTTACCCTCATTTTGGTGACAAGGTGGCGATGTTAGTAAGTAATTGTACGACACATTTTGATAATATTATATGTGTACATAGACGATGGACAATATGTAAGGTACCTCTATAAAATGTAATAATTGGGGTAGCTCTGATACCCTAAAGAACTTGAAATTTTCTTTTGATATTTTAAACGAATCTGATATTTATTGCGCGTGTGGGATAGAGGAGTAATATCTATTGTGTATTTGTAATGGCGAGAGTGATATTATTTATTGTGTCTTTGTGCCGGTGTGGTAATATTAGATATGTATTGGTGTATACAGGGTGGAGCAGAAAAAAGGAAACACAATTAACTGTAAGCAAACATTTATCTAGGATTTGTATCATGAATACCAACATTTTTATAGTAATAGTAACACTCAGATTTTAGAAAAAATGTTGGTAGTCATTATACAAATCTTAGATAAATGTTGGCTTACAGTCAACTGGGTTTCCTTTACGTGCGGTACCCTGTATATATTTATGATGGTGTGACAATATTTATGATATGTTTTTAACAGTATGATGACATTTTTATACATTTATGATAACGCGATAATGTTGAGATACATTTATGATGGTATGATAGGATTGAAAATATATTAATGACGGTGTGAAAATATTTCCAATATTTATGATGGCGTATACTTATACGTATGATGTATTGAAGAAGTCATTAAAAATGTTGGGGATTAATCAAAATGTTGGATGTATGTGTAGTATATTGGGGATAATACCCCGGGCATTATAACAATATTTCTTACTATATTTGAAAGAGATCATAATGATTCTAAGCCTTTTAACAATTTTTTCTTAACTTCCTACTAACTGCTTTGTAAAAAAGGATGATTATTATATTCTCTTTCAACGATTACATTCGTGAGATTGAAAGTATAATCGAGAGATTCAAATAAAAATTTATGATATTTGTACGCAAGATTTTTTAATGAGATTATTCCAAGATTTTCATAAAATTATCCTGAGATTTCTATGAGATTTTTTTGAGTGGATGCTGGTCTGAGATTTTTTACTAACCACTACTCCTGGACTAGTTCTAATGGTAATTTTTAATAACATTTTAGGAAGTGTGTTTTTTCACGGTAGTCATTTACATAGTAAAATTTTCTTATTCTCACAATATACGGGAAATTTCTTATTGCAAGTACGCAATAAAAATTTTTCATTAAATGCATTAAGTTTTTTATTAAAATTTTGAATTAAGCAATAGAGATTTTCACTCGGATTATATTAGCTAGATTTTCGAATGGAGTTATGTATATGAGATTTTATGTTTTTTATTATACGATAGCGATTTTTCAAAGAAGTTCACCAGTAGAGAAGAGTTGATTTCGTATCTTTCTTATGTAAGTCTACGTTCCCATAATCCAGCTACTAAAATTATTTCCCTTTCACTTTGCTACTATGATATGCTTTTTTTACGATTACTCGAAAAAAGTCCTGAATCCGTATTAACAATACATTTTGGAAAACGATTATTTTCACCGATTCAAAAATACGCCAAAAAATACGTACACCAGCGATAGAGGATCAAACTGGAAATGTGTGCTTAAACTCATTAATGTGCGTATCAAAAGATACGCGACTGTATTGGTAATAATTACAGGTACGTACCTGTATCAGTAATACGTGTCATGGAAACTCATCTCAAATACGTATCTCAAGCACGTAACATGAATACAAATTTTTCATACGTATCTTGAATACGAATTTTGCATACGTATTTTAGATATGGTTTTGGAAACGAATCTTCATTACGTATCATAGATACATACCTTGGATACGTTGCTTTAATACAAGTCTTGAAACCTGTCAAGTATTTCTCTTGGTTTACATTTTAACTATGGACAGCAATGAGAAAAAATTCAAAAATAATCATCACCTTGAAGAGTATATAGAAAAATAACCAAAATTTATCCCCTCATTGAAGAGATTTTAAAAAGAAGCAAAGGTAGCTGGATTTTGGCTTACACCTTCGGGTTCGAATCTCGAGTGACTGCAAGGCAAAGTCGTGATGTTTGCCGTGCCTGCAGCCCGTCGTGCGGCTGCTCACCAGCCGCTGCTGGCGGGACTTTTGATCGTGGACTACTAACCGTGAACTATCTCTTGATCGTGGACTTCTAACCGTGAACTGTCTCTTGATCGTGGACTACTAACCGTGAACTATCTCTTGATAGTGGACTACTAACCGTGAACTGTCTCTTGATCGTGAACTGTAAAAGACTAACTATGAGTTACAATACATTAACTAAGAGCTATGAACTAGTTATGAACAATGAATTAACAGTGAACTGTACACTAACCGCATTATAAATGAGCCATGTGGTGTAAATTAATATATTGAACACCAATATTTGGAACAAATAGGGACTGGCGTTGATAAGTTGTGGGTATTATGGTGACGGTAATATTATAGCAACGGCAATACTAGTCATGAAAATACAATGACCATGATAATAAATATTACAGTGACTAACATTCAGGTGAACATAAAACGTTTTTGGCGATAATAATGCGGCGATGTTAATATTATGATCTTAACGATATTCTGGTAACAATAATATCATACTGACGATGTTACTATGAGAACGATAAGATTTTAGAGACGATAATAGACGATAAGATCATGGCTACTATAACATCTTGGTGCGACGACAGGTTGGTAAGTAAAACCACAAACTGAACATTAGATGGCATGACCTGATACCAGATTTAAACAAACTGATAGAATTAGATGATAAGAGTCATGGTACTAAGACACGGCCACTAAATCTAGTCGTGCTTACATTGCGTGTTGCAATCGGGTCCACACTCAGACAAAATATTCATATGGTCAAAATACGAGCGTGGCCACGCCGTCACCCAATGAGGGCAGCAAATCTAAGGTGCAGTAATGTCAGTTTCGTATCCCTGATACGGACTGCCTTCTCTGACACAGTCTCGCTGATTAGGAATACGGACCCGGGAATACGGACCCGGGAATTGGCCCGCGTCTCATTCCTTCATTCCTTCGGGGCGTGAATAAATGCTTGCACTTAAAGCATGCTGATAGACATATCTGCTTCACTTAAATTATTGTGTAGTAATATAGATAATGTCGTGATTAACATTTTTCATACTTGTGCACGTACTGATTTACCTACGCAATGATGTAATGTCATTTATTTTAGGTTTCACTTTTAGAAAGCAACAAAAATAACACACATCTACCTTTATTTATAAAAAGCGAATTGACTGAATTATTTGTGAATTCATCCATTTGTGAACAAGTGTGTACAAAAAACTCAATTTATGCAGGCGGACAGTTGCGATAGCTAGTCGACAAACGAAATTGACAAAATCGGCAAGCAAAATCGACAAAATCGGCAAGCGAAATCGACAAAATCGGCAAACGAAATCGACAAAATCGGCGAACGAAGTCGACAAAATCAGCAAACGAAATCGACAAAATCGGCAAGCGAAATCGACAAAATCATCGTCTCCGACCATGCAAGGATCATTCCTTACAATTACTCTGCTTGCTGTCAAGTTATCACGTGAATAAAAAATTTAGTAAGTAGTTGCGCAATTATATTAACACTCAGTTCTCGGAAATAATCAAAAATACCAGCACTAAAATGAATGCCAATACTAAAATGCATGCCAATAATAAAATAAATGCCAATACTAGAATGAATGTCAATAGTGAAATCAATGGCTATACTGAATGAATGCCAATACTAGAATGAATGACAGTAATGAAATGAATTCTCAAATCCTGTATTTCAACATCGACGATCAAAAGATTCGATAAAAAACGTCCATCGATTTTTTTCTATGAGGGTTCCATCTATTTCATACACAGTGTTATTATGTTATATCGTTGTACTAATATTTATTTTCTACATATATCTCATTCTTTCTATCATTTATTAAAAGTCATAAAATACAGGCTCTGAAAAATGCGTAGAATATTAAGACAAGAGTTGTGTGCACCTGACGCGTCAAACGGTTCTCGTATGTACTTCATATATATATATATATATATATACACATATGTCTACGAGTACACATAATGTATATGACTACGCCCATCAATTGTATTAGTTCATTCAGTGATAAGAAGTCTCTGTCAAAAATAGCATAGCCTTTGCTATAGTTCTGGTTGGTGCTAAATCAAATGAAAAACGGTGTATTTTACAAGCGAAATAAACGAACTGTGACGGTAACCGAGAAAAGGTACCTTAAAAACATTGTAGCTTGAAACGTTTACACAACAATATTTATTTTTAAATACCTCTTTCTATCATTTTCATCATTAATTCACAAAATTAACTTTACGCATCAGTATCTAAAATTAAATAGGCTGCTTAAATTCATACCACTTAAGAAATATAATATTACCCTGCGTCTGATACTCTTTATTGACCATATGTCTATTAACTATCTAGCGCATGCGATCTATATATAACCATGCATGTTTAACTACGCGTTATTTCGTTCGCGTAGGTGTAAGTTGAAGAGGCTTGCTCGATTGAAATGCGACGCAATCACATCAATTGACTAATACTAAATATTAGATGAGTGTCTGGTTTTAATTAACGAGTTGCAACACCTAGTCACAGTTGCATCGTAATTTACGAATGCAAGCGAAATGAAATTTACTAATATTCGCTAGGAAAGGTACGAATAATTTTATTCGCATGAGGGGGCCCTCTGAATATGCACAGCTAACGCTCCCATGTCACCCCTACAACAAAGAACACCCTGTATTAAAATATGACACTCCTACAACAAAGAACACCCTGTATTAAAATATGACACCCTTACAACAAAGAACACCCTGTATTAAAATATTCTCCCGCCTAGGTGTTACCACCACAACTTCAACAGTTCGTCCCACCGAGAGCACCCTATATTAAGTTAACGTTATCATTAGGTAATACTTTCATGACCTCACCAGTAGCGTGTTCATCACCTCTCCATGACCACCACCACCTCTGACCAGACTACACAAACTGCATCACCACATCCACATGGCCCCGTACATGCTGGCCTCTGACATATGACCGGTCTAATGCCGTCCAAAACGCCCCTCCAAATTACCCTTCCGAACAAAAAACCCTAACGCTCCTTGCATGTGCATATATATATACTTGGATGTAGTTATATATGTATATCGGTGTACGCGAATATAGCCCGCTTTCGATGCGCTGCTTCTTTATGTAAAGCACACGCCTCAAAAACGGAGGTCTTTCCCCCAAAACCGGTTTCGGTTTCCAGAAAAACCGGCATCGGAAAAATGGGAGTCCGAGACCCGTCTGGTTTCACCCGCATTGAATTCCAAGTTTTCTACGATTCCTGGTTCTTGCGATTCCTGGGATTGGGAATAGAGGGGATATGTCGTCGGCCAGTCCCTAGAGAATGACGACTGGAATGAGGGATGGAAGTTGCTCAGAGTGGCTTCAGTCTCAACTGGGAATGACAGTTGATTCCAATCTCAAATGGGAATGACAGTTGATTCCAATTTCAAATGGGAATGACAGTTGATGCGGCGAAAATAAATAACCAATAGGTAATTACCTGGAATCAATTATCGCTATCTGGGTTATGAGTGAATTGGAAAATTTTGAATAACTAGCGTGGCCACGCCGTCACCCAAATGAGGGCAGCAAATCTCAGGTGCAGTAATGTCAGTTTCCGTATCCCTGATACGGACTGCCTTCTCTGACACAGTCTCGCTCATTAGGAATACGGACCCGGGAATACGGACCCGGGAATTTGTCCGCGTCTCATTCCTTCAGTAAGAAAGTAAATAGTTGTACCTACAGAAACAAACCCTTAAATACATAAACTTGGCTTATTATTCCAGCCCATGGAAAGTGTAGCGAGTATCCATGTCATAATTTCAACGGAGCAGGATGTATTTGCAGGGGCAGATACATTTACGCTTCGGAATTGAGAACATGATCGCTGGAGTGCCCGTGCTGCCTTCACCTCACTCAAGTATGCTAAGCGTTGCGGTGACGAGAAAAATCGAAAGTCAAATCTGAAACGCTGAAAAAGGCTAAAATGTCACCATAAACATTTTTCTAATCAGTAGCAGTGTACACATACTCACAGTACATAAATTTGTACATGTATTTTAGCACATGTATTTTAGCATTTAAATACATGTATGTATATGTTGTTCAGTTGATTCAACATTCAATAATTAATGCAGCATTAACGAATCTTGTAATAAGGATGACGTCATTCTTGTCACCGGTTTTTTACTCATTGAACTATCACAATTTTCGTGAGTAAAACCCCTAGACTGTACATACAAATATGTATGCACTGTTCACAGCCACAATTTTCATATGTACGTAAGTATCGTTTAATGCAAATACACCAATATGTGTACTGTACATTACTTATGTACGTATGTGTATTTGTTTACTAAAAAATTATATTTCTGCTCGCTAGGTACGCGCAACCAAAACATCTGTCACAATTTTCAAATTTTTATTCAATTGAAAACGAGCTATGCATGACTCGTAGGTTTGATATAAATGAATAATTTCTCAGAAGAAATTACACAATTCATTCGTATGAATTGTAACCAGCGCCCAGTGTAAACGTAACCAGCGAACTCTATAATTCGAGATACATATCAGGAAATGTGTACGTGCCGACGTGTGCGAATGTTCACTGTAAGATACCCAGTGACCTTTGCTGTGTTATTATCTTGAAAGTTCTCGGCCAGAACAACCGTCCAACCAAACATTCGGTCAAATTTGGCCTCTTAATAACACAGACTTTCTAGAAATCTCCTCAATGAAATTTAACGTCCGGTCCCGTGTGAATACGGAAGTTATCACTATCCCGGTTTCTGAATTTTAGTTATGTTAGAATTTTGACATTCCCGATTTCTGTTTAATATTTTTGCTAGAACTTCCACATTCCCTTTTCTATTTTTTTTATTTATGTTCGAATCCTGACATTCCTGAATTTCTGTTTTGCATTCACATTACAATTCCCACCTTCCTGATTCCCACATTCCTGATCGTCCTTTATCTTCGATGCTGAAATTCCCGCATTGAAGATTTCTCTTCCTCAACAATGTCAAAATTCCCACAGTTCCGATTTCCTTCCATCCGCTTTTTTAAAATTCCCACACTCTTGCCATCTCTTTTTCTTTAACTATAGAATTTAAACTGAAAACAACCCCCTTTCCCATATACACATTATTGAATACTTTAATTTTATGATAAACTCTGGATCCCGATTCTCCTTTATCAACCTTGTGGGAAAGGAAGCAAAAGGAACGGTGAAACTACCAAAAAGAAAAGGAAGAAAGAAAGAAAATCGTTTATTCCGAAATCAGTCCCCTACAAAGCATGGAAACAGTCGCTTTTCCAACGAGTAAGACTACAACCTTATCAATAAGTGATGACGTCACTTTGAGACTCCTATAGTTGTAATTCTTCATACACAGGCCTATGGTCGAGCGTGAAGTGATTAGCTCAGTAATTAAGCTAAATAATAACTACGAACACACCATCGTGGGATTCAAACACATCTGATATACATATTCTCATTTATTTGGGTACCTCTACCTGTTTGTAATAATAGAAATTTATGATTGAGTAGTTCCATCACTCTGCGCTGATTTTATATATTACACATATTGCTGATGCAGAACACTGCATGAAAATTGGGGGCATAGTACGCATAGTACATACCTAGTATACACACGAGAATGCATTCTTAGCACTTAACGGAATCATTTTCTAACTTTAAGTTCAAAAGATTCACTTTTTATATTTTTCCGTTACAAAATTTGCACGGCGTGTCGTCTGGGAAGCTTCGACAGTGGTTATGCAGGGACCCTATATTGTAAAAATGTATCCTAGATTATCCATAGGTACCCTAGATTGAACATATGTACCTTAAATTGAACATAGGTAACCTAGATTATATATAGGCATCCTAGATTAAACAAAGTGCCCTAGATCAAGTATACCTACATAGGTGCCCTACGTCATGCATAGGGACCCTATATTTTAAGTCCCCTAGCTTCTTCCTTGAACCCAATTAAGAACCTCATCAAGAGTTATGGACCTTTGAAATAAGTAAGTTCAGTCTTTATTATCTTCTACTTATTCCCATCAGAACACTGGTGAATGAGTGCAGAAGTGCGGAAAGTGTCAATGCGAAATTACATTAATTTAAGTAAAAAAGTTAAGTTGGTCCGTTTAGTACAAAGCCGCTCTCCCAAACGTGTAAGTGACCCCAGAACGACTCGTTTTTACCCTAACCATTCACCAGGATCCGTTGGGTATTTCATCTGGCCCTTTTTTCGGTGACCTAAGGGCCTCGGGAACGAGTAACTTACCCCAGAACAACGCCTTTTTACCCTGACGCCGCACTCGTTTTTCGGTTGAGAATCTCCACAAAAAGACGATTTTCTTTGCCCTGTCAACCCGTCGCCGTGAGGGGCCAGTAACTTGCTCCCTACTTACGGCCGCGGGGTCACGTCAACTTCAGGAAGAAAACGATCGAGTCATTCAGAGCGACGAAGAAAGTAGACAAAAAAAGGAAAGAAAAACAAGTAGCTCCGGCAAAGAGGGAAACCGGGAGCAAGGGGAAACCGGTTTTGATTTTTGTTTTGGTTCCGTGTCACCGAAATTCTGGAAACTGCCCAAAAACCGGTACCGTGGGAGCCGGTGCAACCGGTTCCGGAAAATCGTTACTTCCTAATCCGCCGCAGCATCGCAATATGAGTAGTAATAGAAGTAGTGGTAGATGGACAACTGTCCGCCGTAATGGACAACTGTCCGCAGTGATGGACACCTGTCTGCAATGATGGACAAATGATACATTTAGCAATCAGACATACAACCGCTACATAGCCGCGGCTGCACCCCTCACATATGATATTAAAAGACCGCAAGCCATTTCGTAACTGATATTTGGGTTTTGACAAGCTGCGCAATAATTTATGTTACATGTATAGTAATACACCGAGTTTACGTGCTTCTGTTTTACGTGTGAACGTTTATTCACGCCCCGAAGGAATGAGACGCGAGCCAATTCCTGGGTCCAGATTCCCGGGTCCGTATTCCTAATCAGCGAGACTGTGTCAGAGAAGGCAGTCCGTATCAGGGATACGGAAACTGACATTGCTGCACCTGAGATTTGCTGCCCTCATTTGGGTGACGGCGTGGCCACGCTAGTTACTAAACATAGAAGTCTACCAATCCTAAAAGAATTATTTGTTTGATAGCTAAGCACGTTGCACGATATTCATTCGATAGGCAGTCAAACTATTATAATCTATTATATGTATTATTACACGAATTATCATGAACATATCACATACTTCATTATATTTGGTGGCCACAAATTGGAAAAAAATATTAGTCGTTTCGTAAGCTAATAAAAGAGAAGTGGTATTTTATGAGATATAATCAAACTAATCACGGAACGTACGACGAAGACCCCGACCAAATTCAGTGAAACCTATAATCTTCAGATGCTAGGTGAGTATACTGCTAATATTAATAAACACCCCGTATATAGGGTATACATTTGCCCATCATAATTCCTACTTTTGAAAAGTTCCTCTACCTTGAAAACGTTTAAGGTTCCAAAATTGATCATTCTCAAATTCCCCATCTCAAAATTCCCAATTACATAATTCATTATCCCTAAATTTATCATGAATTTCCGGGTACACATTCCTAACACCCACCCTCTCAAACTTATTCATTTCAATAATAACTCCGATTTTTACACGTGCAAATTTTTGAGGGGGCTCAAAATTCACCATGCATTCCAAATTCATACGAGCACTTTCACGATTTAAACATCACACACCTCAAAAATCTCCCATGAATGCATGAATAAAGCCCACCATCGGTATCACCACCACCACCAAATTCAGGCATGCACACACGGCACGTACGCTGCCCTGAGGCACGTACGCACGAAAATCGCGTAAATGAAGGGGGCCTCGCTTGCTACTGACGCCCCTGGCGTACGTCAACGCTGGAAAAATAAAAAATAAACTGTATAAATTAAATGAATAGAAAACAGAGACAAATCTCCGACATTTTGGAGCGTCAGAAAACATTTCTGCCTCGTTTTTTTGTGTGCGCATTTGAATCTCGCATGAATGTGTTCCTTAAATTTCCGCTGGCTGTTCTCCCCTTGAACAAAGTGTTCTTCAGTGAACAAAGTGTTCGGTATTCAGCAGGACTGTGCATCTCAAACATGGACGGCGGCGCCGCCATCACGCTTCGCTTCCCGACAGCAAAGAAAAAATGAATAAATAAATAATAATAAAACGATAAAAAAAATTATGCATGCGTACGTGTGCTAGGGAAGGCGGCACCCAAACGCACAGAAATTCCCGTAAAAGCAAGTTAGCGTTGTTGTTGATGTTGTTGTTGTTTTTGATGTTGTTGTTGGCGTTGTTGATGTTGATGTTGTTTGTTCAGCTCTTTTACTTTTTGATCGAAGCGTCCGATTCCTGATGCGGAATAAATGGTACGCTAGGTACTCTTCATTTGTACCTGCACACCTATTCGTTTTGCTGGTGGCAGGTACTATTAATTTATCATCAACAGGAGAGCAAGAAGAGCCGCTTCCGAGTTCTTACGTTGGACTGATAAGAGTTAACATCGTATTAAATTAGCAAATATGGACGTTTCGACCATGGAGGTCAGTTTCAACATCTGTAAAATGGTTGGTTTTCACAATCTCTTGTCTGGGCAAAACTCAGCGGTGGGCGAAAGCTTAAGATTAACATTAGGTTTATACCTTCATACCTAACCATTGCGAAGGTGATTGATATTTTAAAATGATTACACTTATATCGGACTACTTATTATTTTTAGAATTTTCCCCGCTAGTTTAGCGCCGTCGCACGATGTTGAGCCCTTTTTTTCATGGAGATTCATGGGAGATAATTTTATTTGTGTTTTTTTTGCAACGCTGATGTAATTCAGCACAATACGAATCAATGAGAAAAAAAACCGACGATGTCATAAGCCTATCTAATTGTAAACGTTCTGGAATACTTACACTCCATTATCAGTGGTAAAAATATAAGAAAGAAATAACGATACATAAGAAAAAAGGAAGAAAAATCATTTATTGGGATCTCTTTCACATACAGAGCATGGTACATCGGGTTTTCAATCAGTAAAATCATTGTTCTTAAAATTAAAATGTGAAGGTAAAACCGTTGCAAAGCAGGACTAACATATTATGAGTGTAAAAAACGCAAAAACTATGGAAACTAATAACAACGCTTCATGCCGTGACTCAAGTTTCCCAGAAATCAACCTGTGAGAACAACATGAGTCCGGTATCAGATTCATCACCAATGGATCGTTACTCATCACTCAGGAATACCGCTATTTCTACGTGTTCGTTCCGCAAGCTTTACGTGTAAGAATTTCATACTTCGACTGCGATTCTCCATGCACGAAAAATTTCATATCGACAATTGTTTCCGATGGGAATGACAAAATAAAGCAGTTTGGTTTCACATATTCAGCTATCCTACTAAAATACGTTTCATTCTAAATTAAAATAATGAGCATAAATATTATGATAATGAACATAAATTGTACGAAAACTTGAAAGTTTGTATTCATAAATAATATATATTTTAGTGCTTTGGTTAAGTTAGGCTAGGTTACTGTAGATGAACGCTAGTACCTTATACGGCTTACGTCGCTTACGTTGTATTAATTTAAATTTGTTCCTTTACGTACTTATTAATGTTTCACTTAAAATCATTTACTTATCATATCATCTTTTTAAGAATAGCTTTTCATCATTATCAATTAGGTTATTATTTTGATGAAATTAAAGCCCGATTTTAGCAGCAATATTCATTAATTCAATATTAAGTCTTTCTCTTTCCCTATACTTTATTCAGCGCGTTATTTTCTGCACTTTTATTCTTCGCTGACCCTGCCGGTAAAAATGTAAAATTTTACCGTTATCTTCAACGTAAAATTTTACCGTTATCTTCAAAGTAAAATTTTACCGTTATTTTCGAAAACAATTGTTGGAGATCGGGATTTTTTGAGCATTCTACTTCCATTCCTACTCAAAATTCTCTACAAAAAATTCAATTTTCTGACCTCATCAAATTTGTACAGAGGTGAAATCAGTGACCCATTGCTGAGCATATTCTTTTAAAAACGCTAACGCACCGATACCTGAATTCGTTCACTACACTAGGAGTTTAAAAAGTTACCGTTCGGGTCATTGTGAGTGGGAATTAACCTTAAATAGCTCCCAAGAAAGTTTCAGGAACGCACGACACTCTGAAAGTTGATTACCGACCTTTTTTAGCGCATAACATCCATCGCGCTGAGCGCCTCAGAATGTTGCCTCATACTTGCTTCCCTGAATAATTCGTATTGATTTTCGGTATTTTCGTTTGCTGTGCTCGAAAAGACAACTTTTCCTAAAGTTCCTCGATCGCAAATACGAAATATTTTGCGAAGTCCTCACGTGGAAGGCAATGGAACTTTCTGGAGCGGCTCTGAAAGTTGGATCATCGGCGCCGTGGAGTTTTGGCGCGGCGGCGGCAGCGGGGCAACAAAATGGCGGCTGCTCCTGATCGACGGCAGTCCGTCTCTCCGAGCGCATCACAGTCTAAATCGTGTTCTGAATCGTGGAATGAGTCGTCGTCTGAATCGAGGTTTGAGTCGTGATGCTGAATTCGTATCGATGTAAAATTCAACTATCACTTTTTCCTTATTTTAAAATATTTTCCCAGCTTGAAACTCGTATATCAGCCCGAAAGCAAGAAGCCGATATGCATTGTGCACGAAATTTCTCAAATAACCTTTTGTATTCTTTTAAATTTGTCACTAAAACATAAGCTACCAATTAAAATAGAAGAACTTAAATATCTATTACAATATTTTACGCAGACAATCCACACTACTTAATAATACGCCATGTCAATATATATATTTTTTACTTGTATGTGAGCATTTACTCACGCACTGAAGGAATGAAACGCGGGCCAATTCCCGGGTCCAGATTCCCGGGTCCGTATTCCTAATCAGCGAGACTGTGTCAGAGAAGGCAGTCCGTATCAGGGATACGAAAACTGACATTACTGCACCTGAGGTTTGCTGCCCTCATTGGGTGACGGCGTGGCCACGCTAGTCCACGTATGTATAATCTTACTTACCTAATGTTCACGTTTTCAAAAAAGGTACACCTACAAACAATAGTTTCTGCCTAAAATATGGTTATTTACATTCTATGTTTTACCCTTTATTATAACTGCGAAGTGTATAGATTATAAATAAACATGTAACAAATTATTACATGATTATATTCATTATGGATAAACATACACATGTTTTCTGAATATTGTAGACTAATGAGAGGCTTGTTAAAAGGCCAGCTAAGTAGCTTGTTGGCTCGATTATTTTTCAATGTGCTGAACCATCAGTAGAGGGGCTGACTGGGCGGTCACATATTGCACGATAACTCGAATAAAATCTCAGGAAATGATTTGGTTTATTTAACTAAGTAATATATGCTGTAAAAATTCCATATAAAGGAAGGAAACAAATAGGCAAGCCATATGTATGAAGGATGTATGTAGGAAAGCCATATAAAGGAAGGACATATGTAGGAAGGGCATATGTAGGAAGGACATATGTAAGAAGGGCATATGTAGGAAGGACATATGTAGGAAAGGCATATGTAGGAAGGACATATGTAAGAAAGGCATATGTAGGAAGGACATATGTAGGAAGGACATATGTAGGAAGGGCATACGTAGGAAGGACATATATAACATGCCCATACATAGGAAAGCAAACCATATATGGGAAGCCTAATGTATAGGAGGGCCGTCTATAGGAAAAGCATACGTACGAAAGTCACGTATAGAAAGGCTATCTATAAGAGACCATACATGTATATAGGAAGGCCAAACATGTATATAGGAAAGTAATACATGTATGTAGGAAGGTAATACATGTATATAGGAAGGAAATACGTGAATATCGGAAGGCCATACATGTATATAAGAAGGCAATACATAAGTATAGGAAGGCCGTTAATGCATATAGGAATGCCATACATGTATATAATATAGGCCGTATGCCATATGCTACTTCAGATTGAACTTGATGCCCGTACTTGATGCCCGGTACTTGATGCCCAGAGTTTGATGCCCGGTACTTGATGCCCGGTACTTGGAGCACTCCTAGTACAAATGTATAAATATCTATTCAATGTAACTCTATTGCATAATAATCATTCATTTATTCCAAGCATGTCATTCAGGTGTTGTGGTGCAGGTGTGTCGTGGTGCAGGTGCGTGGTGCAGGTGTGTCGTGGTGCACGTGTTTCGTGGTGCAGGTGTGTCGTGGTGCGGGTGTGTTGTACGTGGTGCAGGTGTGTCGTGGTGCAGGTGTGTCGTGGTGCAGAAGGCAGGCAGTGTGGAAACAAGATGAAAGCAAAAATATCTCATATCTAACGGCTTCCCCCCTAGGTCCTGCCCCACATTTCAGAGGAAAATTTCCCACATTTTTGCCCCCAAAGGAAGCGGCCGCTGATGTGAGGGGGCGAACCCTCCCTGCCTGGTCCCCAGCTCCTGCCAGCCAGAAATGATTAGTTCCCCAGCTTTGGGGGGCCGTTCCAGCCCCCCCCCCCCACGTGGGGCGCACACATAAGTACACGGCTCAGCTGCAGCTACACGCAGCTGCACTCTGGACGGCGGATCTGACGTTGATTTGGGGGTACAATTGATATGGGGTTTAATTGATTTGGGGGTACAACTGATTTTGGGGAACTATTGATTCTGAAGTACAATTGATTTTGGAGTACAATTGATTTTGGGGTACAATCGATTTGGGGGCACACTTTATTTGGGTCATAATTAGTTTTGGGAACATAATTGATTGAGGGACACATTCACTTTTTGCACAATTGATATTAAGACAAGCATCACTTCACAGGCAGGTTTGATATGTAGTACATGCCTGCCTCATTGGATGTATGCGGCTTAATGGACATGACTAAATTGTATGATATTGATGTCATGACACAAATCACACAGAGCACTTCGGTGATATAGTTGACTTCGTTGACACAGTTGACTTCATTGATGTTGTTGACTACGTTGACACAGTTGACTTCGTTCACATTGTTGACTACGTTGACATACATGAATTTGTTGAGAAAGTTGACTTTGTTGACGAACTTGACATTTCATAGAAATTAGTGCAATGTCGTCTGCATGTTGACTGCACTTTTTTCGTACAAAATCTCAAGTAAAATGACACAGTTACTACGAAGCGAAACATCCAAGATAACGAGTACATCATGATCTGGTGCAACTGCAGTAAGAGATAATGTATACACGTACGGTGAAATATCCTACTTATGCCAGAAGAGTAAGTGCACCTCAAGGTGTTACGCATGTCACAAACGTAGCCGATAAAGTAAAACTTCTAAGATGTATCGTA
The DNA here is from genome assembly GCA_014899125.1 of Orchestia grillus. Classification (NCBI taxonomy): domain Eukaryota; kingdom Metazoa; phylum Arthropoda; class Malacostraca; order Amphipoda; family Talitridae; genus Orchestia; species Orchestia grillus. The sequence continues at coordinate 16,817 of VOMN01086966.1, forward strand.
AAGTAGAACTTAATAGTTCTTTGAAATAGTAAAATGGTACTATTTTACTGATCGTAAAATAGTACTTATGAACTATCACTCGAGTGCCACAAGATATCATACGTCCTCAAAGGCTCTGAAGTCCCCGGTCGTATTAGTATGAAACAATTTTCTCCAATAATTTCATTGAAGTGGTAATATTTTTTTAACAGTGCATCAGCGCCAAAATGTAGCGGTGTATATCAGTACATCCTGGACAGTCAGTGTGTGTCGGTACAAGCTGGGACAGTCAGTGTGTGTCGGTACAATTCTGGACAGTCAGTGTGTGTCGGTACAATCCTGGACAGCCTGTGTGTCGGTACAATCCTGGACAGTCAGTGTGTGTCGGTACAATCCTGGACAGTCAGTGTGTGTCGGTACAGTCCTGGACAGTCAGTGTGTGTCGGTACAATCCTGGACAGTCAGTGTGTGTCGGTACAATCCTGGACAGTCAGTGTGTGTCGGTACAATCCTGGACAGTCAGTGTGTGTCGGTACAATCCTGGACAGTCAGTGTGTGTCGGTACAATCCTGGACAGTCAGTGTGTGTCGGTACAATCCTGGACAGTCAGTGTGTGTCGGTACAATCCTGGACAGTCAGTGTGTGTCGGTACAATCCTGGACAGTCAGTGTGTGTCGGTACAATCCTGGACAGTCAGTGTGTGTCGGTACAATCCTGGACAGTCAGTGTGTGTCGGTACAATCCTGGACAGTCAGTGTGTGTCGGTACAATCCTGGACAGTCAGTGTGTGTCGGTACAATCCTGGACAGTCAGTGTGTGTCGGTACAATCCTGGACAGTCAGTGTGTGTCGGTACAATCCTGGACAGTCAGTGTGTGTCGGTACAATCCTGGACAGTCTGTGTGTGTCGGTACAATCCTGGACAGCCAGTGTGTGTCGGTACAATCCTGGACAGTCTGTGTGTGTCGGTACAGTCCTGGACAGTCAGTGTGTGTCGGTACAATCCTAGACAGTCAGTGTGTACCAGTACAATCATAGACAAAAAATGTGTGTCAATGCAGCCCTAGACAATCACTCTGTGTCAGTAATGCCGTACAAAATCAAGATTCATTTGTCACGTAGCAAAAAGTATTCATCTCATACAACAAAATAGTGAAATTTTATGAAAATTGCACGAGTTTTCATGTTAGTCAAATAACCAATGACACCGAGTTATTTTCTCAGCTTTATCGGCGGATCTTTGATAGTTATATTTATCTGTAATTTTAATAGTGGTTGTACTTGATATTGTGATATTGTAATAATTATATTGACAGTTTTTGCAGGGTAAAACTTCTCTTCGTAATACATCTTGGGATTGAATGCGAGAGCTTTTTTCTCTATACCAACTGGCATTTCAAAGTGCAATTGAATGTGTTTCGCTGCATATCCGTACCCAAATATTAATTTAATACTTTGTTTAGCGTCGCTCCACCTCCGCCCCAATGAGGGCAGCAAATCTCAGATGCAGTAATGTCAGTTTCCGTATCCCTGATATGGAATCTGGACCCGGGAATCTGGACCCGGGAATTGGCCCGCGTCTCATTCCTATGGGGGAGGGAACAAATCCTTACGTACATAAACGAGAAAAAAACATATAAACTTGGAATACCATCTATCTGTAACACAGAATAAAGGGCAATGTGTGCTTGTATGTTTATTTATATATTTTGTGCTTGCATCGGAGATACAACATGGAATTACTTCAATTCTACCAAAAAACGTCGCATTAGGAAATTTTCTGAATCAAATTTTTGGCAAATTTTCTAATTATTATAATTTCTCTTGTACACACGCTACAGCTGTGACTGTTGTCCATGAAAGGGAGATTTTCATAACACTATTTATCTGTTCTAAAATTAAAGCCTATAAAAGTGTATTGCATTCAGAAATATAGAATCAGCCTTGGAGAACAGACGACGATTAGCCCAGGGAGCGAATGCCGGGCAGCAGACAGACATGAACACAAGAGGAGGGACAGATGAGGAGGGCAGCAGCCAGGCAGCGCCTCCACACAGCGTCACAGGACCGTTTGGCTGCTGGCTTGGTGACCTCCCCGTCCCCCTGATTTGTAACTGTGAGAGAATATTACTGTAGGCCGCGCTGACCGGAATTTATTAGTCTTTTATTTTGACATTCTGTGCAGACCGAATGTCGTGTCTTAATAAATAAATGCAATATGACGAAAATAAATATTTCATTTTATAATATATGTAGGTGATGCCAGTTTGTCGGGTACAGTTTTTCTTTATGAATAGCTGCTTCCAAATGAGAAGAGCAGGTGTGACCCATCACATGATTCACAAAGAAAATATCGCTCGACTCGAGAATAAATATACCAAGTGCCGTCACTTTTTGACGTTACGCTTATATCAGTTTTAACCACATGTGTGTATTAGAGATGCTAACGCTGGCTGGCGACCAGCAATCATTTCGCGCTTGAAGGAATCCTCTCGTCATTTTTACGAACATTCGCGCTGCTTTGCCC
>VOMN01086976.1:0-13654 GCA_014899125.1 Orchestia grillus
GTCTGGGCTAGGCATAGGGCTAAGTAGGGCAGCAATTTCGTCACTAAGTCTGACACGTTCATTAAGTAGGGTGTTAAGTAGGACGTTCAGTGTGACGATAAATAAAACGTTAAGCAGGACGTTAGGTAGACAGTTAATCAGGACGTTAAGTAGAACTGCGACGAACCCAGCTGAACAGCACTTGCTCGGGAGAACAAGACCCGACTGACCATATACTTTACTAGTTTAAGCTAGACCTTAAACAAACAAAATACAGACTAGGACGAAATTATTAAACTAGGATACTTGAACATTAGTAGCCGATCAGCACTATAGCGAGCAGGAGCCGACGAGGGAAGTTCCAAGCTAGGGTCAGCTGCCCTCTCGTCTACACGAGGTCTTCGACACTGAGTGCGAGCGGCTGAAGTCCCAGCGGCACCAGAGGCAGGGTACAGGATCTGCAATGGGGGCCAGACGAGACCGCCGTTCAGGTCGGGCTCGCTGCACTCCTGGTCAGTGCCCCCAATTGAAGCTGAGGNCTGAGGCGATCAGGAATCGCTTGACGCAGACACAAATGTCGCCGAGAAGTCGGGCTGCCACCATAGCTCGAACAGTTCTCCACCGCGACTCTCCACGCCGTCCCATGACAATAAAACAATTCACAGAGTATTCGCAATAGTCTTCTTTGGCTAAGTTACCCCAAGTTACCCTTCTCTCCTTCACAAGCCAATACTCACGCAAACCCTATCTACACTCTTATAATCTTTACATTTACCTTTTTAGATGCCGTTGAGATCCCACAGACGAACTATTAACCCAGAGATTCGTTGTGGTTCTACGGTCTCAACACGGGAGCGAATGACCTGGCTAGTCCCTGGTCTCCAAACGTAACCGCGTCACACTGCTCTTCAATAGAAGTCTGCACTTAAGTAAGGCGGATCATCACAACTTAAAAGTTCCTAAATTACCCGCAGGATATGGCAAATAACGATGATACTAATAAAAAGGGAACATATAACCGAAAGACAAAAGATTCGACAGATTCCGAGAGGAGAGCAGTATTGCAGGCACTTCTTGAGAGATCTACAACCCGTAAATTGCAATTCAATCTAATCCCTTCAGCATCAAAAAGCACCACGTAGCGTCGATGAATTAATTGAAATCCTGACAGTTAGTTTGAGGAATTACTGTGATCAACATTGAGCAACATTTTCCGTACTTCGCAGCAGTCAATGAATAGATTATTTGGCTAACCGTGGCAACAATTACAGGGTTCAACATCTGTCGATAGTACAACTAGAAAGAAATGGAATTCTTCCAAAGTAAATTCAGATTTTAGAAGAATTATAGAATAAATTAACAAGTATTGAGTATATAGTGGAAAATAGGTTTTTCCTGTTGATATATCATCAGTTTCATGTACTTAATTACAATGTAGAGTTTGTTTTTTGTTATTTATCTTATTAAAAAAATTATTCGTTGATGTTTATACATCATCCAGTTAATATTCTGAATTACAGAATAAAGTTGATCGCTTTTTGTTTGAACCAGTAGCTTTGCAAGTACCCTGTCTAAAAGCTTTCCAATTGTTTTGGAGCAAATATTTCCGACCAACTTCAACAATGATATGGACCAACTATTTTCGACCGCAGGGTGTACTTTTCATCCCGAGTTTCAACTGGAGCACTTCCAACTGCATCTGTCGCACGAAGTGGGATTAACTGAATACAGAAAATATACGGGGCTTCAGTACAAGAGATGGCATTTTGGTTCCCTTATTGGTACCGAATACTGATTACAGTGTTAAAGCAGATCACAAAAAGTGGATGACATTGAATCAAGTAGACGCTCAGTGAGTTATCTAACAGACAACTCCACTGACGGTGATTCCGGTAGATTCCGGAATTATTGAATATATTTTTCAATACAATAACTTTCGCAGACAACGTGACGCTCTCTTTTGAAAGAGACTAGAGTGCTCGCTCTTCTAGAAATGCAAGATCTAAAGGTGACACGAGATATGTTGTCTAAATTAATGTCCTAAATCGGAAATGGACCTAACATTCAACTTTACATCAATTATGCCATAAAACTTTTCAATGAGATTGGCGGTGAGTGGAGAGCATTATAGCACTCGCTGCAAAAGCATTCTAGTAGAACATTCAAGTAGAACATTCAATTCTAGCGTTTCTTACTAACTGTAAAAAAATCTCAAGCACTCAACGTTTACGACGCTTTCAAAATTCAAGACCAGTTTACTTGCGCCACAGTTCTAATCAGCTTCCAAGGAGAGTATTTTTCCTCGGGTGGAAAGCACGAATACAAAGTTAGTTCTTTCAAAGAAAAGAAAAACAGCATTTTATCGTAGTACTATCAAAACACACAATCTTTGGAATGGATACCACATTTAATTCATCGGAACTAAGCCCCACATGAACCAAACCCTATAAGAACCGAACCCTACACGAACCAAACCCTACATGAACTAAACCCTATATGAACCGAACCCTACATGAACCAAACCCTACATGAACTAAACAAAACATGAACCAAACCCTACATGAACCAAACCCTACATGAACCGAACCCTACATGAGCCTAAGAAAATGTGGGCAATACATGCCATCTGAGATATACTACTGCATTGATATTTTACAATGACAGTGAGCGAAAGACAATAGAAAATGTAAATGATGATGATGACGTGTGTGCAATCGCCCATTAACTGACATATATTCTTATATTGCACAGCAAGTGATAAGTTATACGAAAATCATTCGTTATTTTCTCTTTTATGGTCGTTTAGCTTGGGGTTAAATTTAGATAACATTCCTTTGTAATCATATGAGTTACTTGAGTCAAAAGCGTTTTTTATTCAATTTGCTATATTGAGGAAAACAATAGCCTCCAATCGGAGATGTGATGAAGCTCGTGTTTTTGGCCGCTTTGGAAAAGAACGAGCAGCATGCAATATTTATACAGAGTGTCCCAGAAGTAACTGACCCTTGCATTGATGAGTAAATAGGATAGCAAATTGTAGGCGTCCTATTAAAATGTGGTTTCCAAATTAAAATTAAACTGACCATACACTGTGGTATCCTATTTACTCATCAACTCAAGGGTCAGTTACTTCTGGGACACCCTGTACTTCTAACATTTTCACACTTCATATCTCATTTGGCTGAAAGCTAACACTCCCGAGAAAGCAAAATCGAACAACTGCTGTAACCAAAATGGTGATACATTACGTAAAATGTACAGGTCAAGACAAAAATTTAAACCCACTGCATCTGAAAAAAGAGGAGATGCATCAATGCAGACTGTTGGCATTTTTTTTAGGATCGCTCATAATGATAAACAGCAAATGATGGCGGTCGAAAAAAAATTTTTTTTGCAACACAGAGAGGAAAGTATTGGCTACTAAAGGTGAGTTGAGGCACGTCCACACTATCAATCTTTGGAGCAAATTTCGTGTTTTTCGACTCTCTACGAACTCGTACACACCTCACGCGCTGGCAGATTTCGGTGAGTTTGTGTTTTCCAACTTGTTGTAAATACCTAATGTGCTAATGAATACCTAATTTTAAGAGAAACGATTATTTTGGTATCATATTCATTTGTTGATAGCTTAGTATTATCATATGAACCTATTTAAATTAAGGATTGGTTAATTTAGCATACATAGTAGCTGGTAACTGCATAGATGGTAGCTAGCAGCCTGCCGGCAGGGCTTTAGAAGATCGACGGCTTCAGATTTTTCAAAACATCATCTCTTATAAAAAAATACCACCTACATGATTATCAACTGCCAAGAAACGAAATTAAAACACTAACATACTTCAATTTTGTACATGTATTCAAGGAGCAGTGTTGTTTGTCTACATTTTACACGCATACAACTTCACGCGGCCGAATGCACTGTCTGGACACGATTCAGAAGAGTCTGAGTTTTTGTTCGCGTTTTGGTGCATTCGTGATTGTTGGAGAGTTTGATGGCCTAAATGCGGCTATAGTAGAGAGACTCTCGCTAGGGAAGCTATATATGCTGGAGCAGATGCCAAAAAACTCATTAAACATCCATCCAGTAAGAACTGGCTCTGACGGACCAGAATTCTATAGATTTCTGACTGAACGCTTCAAGCACCAAACAAGGAGTCAGGTTTTTTGCTGGATAGGACTAGTCTGCCGCACATTTGAACATTCAACCCAATAGGCGTCGGATTACGGCTATATTAAAAATTCATGTTTTTTGTGTGTAAACGGTCTCATTAGACTCTAAAAACTTATTTTGAAGATTTTAGGCTTCTTCAAATAAAAAATAGCCTCACATTTATGGGACTCTTGCAGAATATGATGTAACTTCGTCAATAAAACAAAATTTGGAACTAGTTATTTATTTCAATTTTCTTTCCACACACATCTTCGTTGTGTAGCGATTGGGTGCACAAAATGATTTCCCTCGTCTAATAGAATAGCTTTACTCACTCTGCCTTCTGAAATGATATTCTTCCGTCCTGAACGCTTGCAATTTGAAGAAGATGGTTTGGAGAGGTGACTCAAGACAAATTCCCTGCCTGCATTCAGTAATGGCATTTTTTTTTATCCCCAGATGCCACTTGATAAAAGAGCCATGCATTCACGACTGTAATAATAATTTTTTAACCGTCCCAATAATGGGACGCTGGCGGGTAATGGGTTAAAAAAAAAACAGTACTAGATGACAATTTTTTAAAATTGGTACCTGGGTAAACTATTTCAAGGTAACTACCTGCAACTATTGCCTAGTTGCTACCATGATCACACAATAAAGTAAGGTCGCATTTTATCTCAGTGCTCCGCACGCGTAACGCAGGGCCGCGACGCGTTCATCCACACTCACCTGGATGCTGTAAGCTCGCGAATGATTCATTTTCCATAAACTTAGTTTCTCCTGAATTTAAAATTTTGCAGTGTCTTTTTGCATGAGTTGATGGCCCTTATGGGCTTCTATTAGTTTTTTATGTACCTTGTTCGAAGCTACTTGTTTTTTCGAATTCCTTCAAGGTCATTTTCGAGATCCTGTCGCTAGATGTACTTTCATTTTTTTGGCGATTGCTTATTTATGTATAGAGAGCTTTGTATCTTTAAGGCTTTAACTGTTAGGGTTGGTTTTTCATTCGACAGCTTTGCCAATTTTGTGCCGATTCTTCTCAGCGCCTTTTATTTTTTTAGGTGTCTTTGCAGCAAACTTCCCACAACTTCCATCTATCCTGATTTCGCCAGAATGAAGTTTTTTCCATTCATCTTCACTATGAATAATTACACAAATTGAGTTTGGAATAGATTTCAGTTGTATTTTTTGTTCATATCATTTAGTTCGTGGGGGCTATAATTGTTCAGGTGAGCAGTATAGGAAAACGCTTTTTGGTGCTCCATTAACTTTGATTAATGTAACTCTATCGATACTCTGCACAAGTACTAAAGTCCACCCAAGTAATTTTGTCTTCAATCTGGAGTCAATTTAGGAAGCGCCCCATATACGCTGGACATATTCAAGCGTTTTATTTCTGGCTAACATGGGATTTTCAACTAGAAAAATAATGATTAATGGTGAAATGATTTCTATTAGTGATGGGAGAGCATGCACGCATCTACGCGTTTGGGCAAAACGTACAGACGAAATCGTGCAATTTTCTTCTCTCGAGAAATGAGCTTACGAAAGAGTACTGTGTTAAACTTTAACAATAAATATAGGTGGCTTTGTTTAAAGTAGGAGTAGAGTCGTCACCTGCATAGAGGGCTATAGCAGTTCCAGCAAGCCACCGCCCTATGCAGTCAAACGCTTAGAGGGGTGTTAACCAGAGCTAGCATCAACTAGCCGTGAAAATTCTTGTCATGAGGAGTTCCTAGAGCGTGTTATGAGAAGCTCCTAGAGCGTGTTATGAGAAGCTCCTAGAGCGTGTCATGAGAAGCTCCTAGAGCGTGTCATGAGAAGCTCCTAGAGCGTGTTATGAGAAGCTCTTAGAGCGTATTATGAAAAGCAAATAGGAAGATAGAGCGGTTGTGCATTCGAACTGATTTAGAGCTCAATGCGGGGACGATTGCAATCATTTTACTATTTGTTAATTTCATGGCTAGAGCTGCAGTGCAGAGAGAGGCGTCGTCTTCGGAAGATATGCGAATTGAAATTGAAGTGTGGGCTCCGATGTTTCCTGCGAGTAAATCCTTAATGATCTTTTTGCTCATTGGAAGCGTTTAATGCAGTCCAATACATGTTCGGATATAATATTTAAGCAGAGAAATGTTTCCTGTATCAATGCCTAATATGACAACATTTCTAATGTGCAGTGTAAACCTTGATAATACATTAATTTCTCACTGCAATGAGTGAATGAACCAGAACATTTGTTTTTAAATAAAGCAAAAGTTAACAAAGAAATATATTTCACCATAGTTTAATTTATAATAATATTTATTATTCCCACCGAGATGAATTTCGGCTACCTCCACCCTCTGATATGCTCAGCTCTACATAGCAACACTTGGAAAACTATGCAGCCGAACATAGTTATCATTTACTTTTTCATTCATCGTTTTTAACTGATTCCATTCGCTATTAAAATAATTAAACAATTCATGTTTAATTAAACATGTTTAATTGCACTTGTTTAATAATTAAACAAGTGCAACATCATTCAATGATATTAAAGACACGAATTTTATATACTGTTACAATAGAGAGTTTAACTTATAGCTAATTGTGGGCCTGGATAAGTTCTATGACTTCTAGCATACTAGAGGATCATGTGCTACTAGGTGTAAACATACATGTAAATAACCTAATTCATTCATCCTTAACGTACACCAAACTGATTAATTAAGGAAGGAATTGAAGTGTGAACTTCATCTGAGCATCAATTTGTTACTAAATCACAAACCATCTGCCCTAACATACGCAATTCTAACAGCCCTTCAGTACTTCGTACCTTTTTCGTTATCTACTGAAACTGCACATCGAGGCCAAGCACCAGTGTAAGCTCTATTTTCAATGGATCCTATTCAACGATTTTTTTCTCTTGCGGCGACAGCCTTGAACCAATCCCGCGCGTCATGTTTGTCAGTTAGGGGCCCCATAGGGAACGGTGTCGTCATAAGTTGGGCCAATCAACAATACTCAGATATTGATATGCCTTTACTATTAGTTTTGCACTCCGTATCCAATTGGTTTGAACGGAAGCGAAAGACAGAACATGACCGTACTAGCACACGGAAGCGAGTCCCACCAATCTGTCAGAAAAACCATATCCGTGACCATCTAAAGAGCATGTGTATTATTTTTCGACTGTACTGTGAGGGTGCGATAAAACTTCATCCGAGAATATGGGTTACATGAACACTTGTCGTGTTTCGTATTATATTAGAGTACGTTAGTTTCTCAGCACGGCCAGGCCTTATTGCTTCTCGTGGTCATCGGCGGCGCGTGCGAAAACTGGGCGAAGAGTCGATCGCGATGATGCATTCAATGCCGTGAAAATGAGTGGCACATTTGAAGCGATACTGGAGTAACTATAATTATTTGAAGGCTACCAGTGTGAAACATTATTGTTAGCACAGTGGTTGAAAAATAGGCAGTAGAAAGTGCAAGTAGCGCCTCACGTTAGAACCAGTTCGGGGAGTGGTTTTAAACAGCTTGTTTTTCTAAAGGCATAAGAGACAATATTCGGTGTTTTGAATGTTCTTTAATAGTCTATCAAATTTAGTTTTTGAATACGAATTTTTTCAACTGATCTTCGAATTTGAATTTGTGGTACCTAAATTTGTGTTCAAATTAAACGTCGCTTCGACTACAATTGTCCCAATCAGAAGCGTTGCCTTGTACAGCATATGACTCAATACGCCAAGTACATTCCAAAATATATACGGCTAAAATTCTTTATACTTTTTGCTGTCTTACAGTTTTTAAAATAAGATTGCGGCTCTCTACGACGAATTACCAAATAAAATAATATTTCCCTGATTAAAACGTCTCGAATTGAGGACCTCAAGCAAACGTCCCCAATTTCTCATTTCATACTCTTGCGTAACTCAACGTCTTCATTGAACAGACGGGTTCCGTTCATTAACTTCACTTGATAACAGTGGTGGAGTAAACGAACAAATTTCCTAGGAGTATATTTTAGAACTTTTAAGGAATTTTAACACCTGAGAGACTGCTTACGTTCAGTAGTCCAGTAATTGCCCGGAACTTCTTTCGCGAAGGCGCCTTCGAATCTCAATTGCTATGGGAATTTATATTGAATTTTTTCTCATTGGAGTTGGACTAATACAAGAAACAATTTATATTATATTGTAAATGAAACGTGTCGTCTTCTTCCAAACGGTCTGAAGTTTTCATCAGTACTTACATAGTTCAACAATGCATTTTTGATCACACTGACAGGTCTTTGAATGTATAAGGAATCGTGTAAAGAGAGATAAAATAAATTTTAAGAATGATATAACCATCGAAACGCACTGCAACAATTGGCAGCAAAAATTCAATTGACTAAAATTGTGTTTCCTAGTAGATGATGGTAGTGTATGGGAGAGGAAGGGGCGCTGTTATTGGTCAACCAAGGTCGCTGCGATTTTTATATTCTCGACTTTTGAGCTCAGCCTCCTCATTTACGTCTGGCAAACTGCGGAGTGTAGACACCAACAAAAACCAGGTGAGGGCCGTCATCTGGTGAGATTCTTTTGTCCTAGAATTCAAAGTACAAACGGAGCCGAACTTTCTTTTTGAACTATATGAGGAACTGAGAATATAATAATATATACGTGAGTGGGCTCAAAATATTTCGACGTAGAAAAAGTGTGTGAGTTAAGCCAAACTTTCTTTTCGAATTACTTGGATCTGCGACGCTAATGTGAGCGTTTGAAAGCTTGTGAAGGTGCGTGAACCCATTATTCAACGCATGTTTTTTTCAATTTTTCAAGATTCATCAGGCATCTTTGATGAACTTTCTTCTTCAGTGTTCCCTAAAGATGTTCAAAAGTATTAGATCTGGAGACTGGCTTGGCAACAAGTCACAAGAGAACATTGAATTTGCCCTTCAAGAACTATTCGGATGTTAAGTTTGCCCTGTGTTTAGGGTTAAAGGTGATTGGAAACATTTCCTTTGGGAAATGAACACTAAAAATTTGAAAATATGTGCTAAGGGAGTTTCACAAATTCCTAGACATTGAAGAAAATTACTGTAAAATTTCAGGCATAGTTATTTCATACTGCTTGCTTTCGGTAAAAGAATTGTGGGCTTGTTTTTGGTGCATTCTGTTCATATACAATAACTCAACCGCATTATTCACGACAAAATCAAAAGCTTTAGTTCCGCGCTCACCACGATGAAGAAGTCTGAAAAAACAAAACACTTTCCGATTGGCGGGTGACTGTGTTGGTGAAGTAATGCACACACGCGTGTGATGACGCTTTTAATTTAACATTCATCCCATCAGTCCCTGCGTTCTACGAGATATAAATGCAACATTTCTCATTCAAAGCATAAATTGTAAGTATCTCAGGTTACATACAATGGTTAGGTTCATTAGAGTAGTGATGAGGGAACGGAAGGTGAGCATTTTTCTTGCGTATGAAAGTACAATTTTTATAAGCTATCCATTTGTAGGGCGCTGACAGCAAAGCGCCTCCTGAGCTTAAAAAAGAGCGCATCTGTGCTCTAATTTGCGCACTGATGAGCACTTAATTCAGTTACTTTATATGAGTACCTAATACTAAATACATCGTTCAAATATACTATGTTTAAATACAAAAACATGAAATGCGTTTAAATATTAAATACCAAATACTTTAAATAAACTTTAACATTTCAGTAAATACATTTTATTCTAAGCTTGAATCAATAGTGTCAATTACCACGCTACTCAAAATTCAATCTGTTTACATCGTGTTAAGATAACGAGGGTCGTAAGAAATATATTCAGCGCAATACTTTGTGTGCCCCAAACTCTGAAGCATGAGCACGTGGTACTGTTATACGGGAAACTCGTTTGAGAGTAAATTAAACGAGATCGAGTTCTTCTGCAGCACCAGTGACAACTATAGTTTTCTAAGATTTGGTTCGACCGCTGCAGCCTTAGGAACACATGTGCAGTGAAAAACGGGAAAGAAACGTGGAAAACATCATTAAATTACTAGTTTCTACGATGCATTGAACTGAAAAAACCAAGCTCTATGACAATTATATAACAACCCACCTACAGTGCCTTATATAACTTTCATTATTAGCCGATATACGAGTATGAAAGAAATTTCGAATAGAAATGTTACCCCTCGACATACGTTAATCCCACCACACCTAGAATAAGTAGTGCAACTATATGGCCGCCAGCTCTAAGACGAGACATCAACAAAATGGAAAAAATTCAGCGTAAAGCAGTGAAAATGATTTCAGAAGTCCATAACCACAGTTATGAATGTCGTCTTCGGTCGCTTGAACTCGTCTCGCTTCAACAACGGAGACTGCGAGGTCAATTAATTGAGGCCTACAAATAATACCTGAATGGCCTCAACGATGTGCTCATCAAAAGAGACAATAACCTCCGTACCAGAAATAGGAGCCATAAACTAACAGGGGAAGGATTCAGAACTTCCCAAGCCCTGAATTTATTTACGGTTAAAATTGTTATCGTTTGGGAGAAACTGCCCTGCCTGAAAGAATAGTCTCTGGAGGCACTACGGATATTTTCAAGAACCGTCTTGACCAATGCTGGATAAAGATTCCTTCATCATTCTAACGACTGGATCAGGAATTGACACTCCATCAAAACTCCGTCACTGCGTCTACCTGCCCGTATGACAAATGTAACTCTGGTGGTGCCTCACCCGATAGCAGCGCCAACACAATTGAGAAAGAAATGATTAAATAATACCGACGATGTTAATTACTGAACAGAGATCTACTCCAGCAAAGTTCCCGCTCTTTCATGTTAAGCCAAAAGAACATGTGGATTTGTCGATATAAAGTGGTATACTTTCTTTACGATTATGTCGAGGAATATATGTATGTGTTGAACGAGGCGTTATGTCTGGTATGGAACATTTGCTGAAGCTTCTTAAATACTGACTATTTGAGCTGTCGTCGGGTAATTCGGTATTCCAGATAACAGTTGTCATTGGAAAGCAAGGAAATAAGAAGTATCTAAATAAATCTTATATTTGCCTTGTGTCTACATTACATCGGTTATGAAAAGAAATAATGAGAACTTTTTTAAACAAAACAGAAATAATTTTTTCGAAACATTTGAGCCGTAGCGTGAAAATGTCTCTACAATATATTCCAATAGTTATAGTGTCTGTCACCCAAGATAAAATGGAATTAAATAATACTGATTTGAAGAAAGGAGGAAAGACTGCAAGATTGATAAACAAAAGCCGAAAAAGAATTTATAGAAAAGAAAAGAATGTTAAAACTTCAATATTTCTCTGTATTTCAGTTAATTTGTATTCTGTAAATTACGTCACCTGTAAATTTTGTCTTTTAACCTTAACTACTGTGTTGTAGTCGTACGTATCTCGATGTAACATAAAGTTACCTGATCAGTGCCGCACCGTCGCGCGTCAACCTGACGGAGCGAGCGTTCGCTGGCAGGTCACGCAGCGGCTGGTGTGTCCAGAGTGGAAATGTTATATTGTTGATATTATACCGAATATGCCAAACGTATTGTTTTGCACTATTGTAAACTACGTTCCATGCACGCTGAAAGGGTAGCAGTAACAGTAACTTGCATGGTATATTTTCATTTTCTTCTTCATAATTGAATAATTTGTCCATATTCGTAGTTTTTCCCTTTCAGTCTATAATCTTTTTACTTGCATGTCTCAGTTATTTATTCATATATTTGTGTGACGTACCTTTACGTAAATTTGTCTAAGCGATCATAAATACAGTGTATGTGATATAGTTACTATCATATAAATTTGCGTTATGATGATAGTATGAATTATGTGATAAAAATCCCTTTGTTTCATGATCTTCAAAGTGAAATTAACAAAAAAAGTGAGTTATTTTTTATCGAGCTCCCACTAATAGATGCATATCTTGTATTCATGTATGTCAGTGTAAAATTAGTTTTTATAGGATGATTGCGTTTGTTGCATCATACGAGCTTTCAATAATAATTCTGGAATGTGTACGACAGATGACAAAAGGTTTACGTCAACGTTATGTCCTCGGTCTCAGTCAGAGAGACAAACAACATACACGTGGTGTGATACTTCTGTTGTATCAACATATACATGGTGTGATGTTAAACATGAAATATGAATCCCGCTATCTGACGGCATTGGACCCAAGAATAGGCCACTCGTCTGGTTCCTGTTGCCTGCTCTATTCTACGTAGCCTCAATGTAAGTTCTGTCTCATTGCAGCTGTCTCAGAAGCCATGGAATTGCCGTCCCTGTACACGAGCGCCAACAGTAAGAGCAGGCGCGATACTGAGGAGCTGTATCGCGCTTTCATCCCACGCATGCAATGGGACTACAAAGAGTCCGTCTTGGACATTGGTTGTGGGTCCGGTAAGAACTTACCTTTGTCTTTTTTTATTTATAGCCAACGTGCCAGGCTAGAGGGATTATATAAATTTTACGCTGGCCTAAATTAATTTTGATATTTTCATGCCGGTTTATATACCAGCTCGTTAATTCCTCTACCAGCTCCTTATCCTACCGCTCAATTTTAGTTTCGGTTATCACATCTTCAATGATCTTGAAAGTAGAACTACAAGTCATGTGCCTATTCACTCAGTTAATTTTAGGGTGATCCTAGAAACAAGGATCGCCCATGTTTCTAGGGCGCCTACTAACCCTGTTTGAGCGCCTACTAAGGAAAATGAGACATGGGAAGAAATGAAAATCATTTCCTTCTCTTTGCAAGCTTTCAATTTTCACCAAAATCAACATAAGGCAAAACACATCTAACATTTAAATTTCAAAAATGGACACGCGTACGAAAATTTCTTAATATTATTACTCATAGAGGAAATTATTTTTTTATAAAAAGCACTTCCACAAGGAACATCAATCTCCAAAACAATTCTTACTCTTTTACTGATGGTAAATATCATACCACCCCAGCATACATCAGTCTGTAGGAAAGCGCAAAATTTACCTAGAAAATGATTGAATCATGGTTCGATATCCTTAAAAATGACTTCTTATTGAATACTTAAAGTCGAAAAATAAAACTTCACAATGCCTAACATCAGAGTTTTTACCTTCAACTGAATCCATACGTTAAAGCTTGAGTAAGAAAAACTGAGAAAATTGGCCAGAAAATTATAAACAAAAAGTACTTCTTCGTCTTCGACGCAGCTTATATATTTTTTTGTTTAACATTCACATGATGTACACGTATATATTTATAATTTACTTTTATGCGTTTTTTGTTGAAGACCAGCGACATTTTTTATTTACTATTTTCCTATTTGTTTTTCAATTTTTCTGACTAGAATTTTCAAACTGGGTCATAGTTGAGAAAGGAAATTCCAAACGGTATTCTCAATTTATTTTTGGTCGACGTTTCGAATGTTCGTACATTCATTTTCAAGGACAAATTTTGCCCTACATTTGATAAAATTTTGTGATTGAAGTACTAGACAGCTGTATCTTATATACGAGGGAAATTTAGAAATGACATAAATC
>VOMN01086993.1:0-24592 GCA_014899125.1 Orchestia grillus
TCTCGCTACCCTGCACTGTTTAGCCCCAGGTTTTACCACCTTGCTCTGTTCAGCACCCAGTCTCGCTACTCTGCACTGTTTAGCCCCAGGTTTTACCACCTTGCACTGTTTAGCACCCAGTCTCACTACCCTGCGCTGTTTAGCACCCAATCTCGCTACCCTGCACTGTTTAGCATCAGGTTTTACCACCTTGCACTATTTAGCACCCAGTCTCGCTACCCTGCATTTTTTAGCACCCAGTCTCGCTACCCTGCACTGTCGCCATTGCAACAACATCGTCTCACTGCCAAGCAGGGGCTACAGAAAGGCTTCGCAAGTGCATCTATGAGATCAGTTTGTCCCAACTCATGCATTCGAAGTAAGGAGCGACTGAATAGATCGAAACGTAAACTGGGTTTTCTTTGTACGTACTCTTTTGTAAACGCGCTTGCAATTCACGGGAAAGCTTCCGAGGATCTTTGGTCAGCAGCTCTTTCCGTTCTCAGAATTTGCTCCAATACCATTTCATGTCGCAGCCAAACACAAAGGTTAAGATCTAACTTACTTCTGCTCAGTAAGTCGTAAATTTTGTTTTTATCACTGGCTCTAACGATTTGTTGTAATCAATTACGTTTTCCGAACTGAGCTCGAGGAAAGGGCCAACATTAGAGAATTGGCATTCTAAATTATGCTGTGGTAATTTGGTCTTAGATATTTCGCATTGCCCTCATAGCTTGAAAACATAACGAGTCTTTAACTTCAAGCCTGGAATGAAGCTTTATTTTATTTCCCCTCGTTTCGGATCAAATTAAAAAAAGGTCAGAACGGCGCAGGTCGTGTGCAAGTGTTCAAATTTTCAATTGCGCATAAGTTCATCGAGTTTATTGATTTACAATGCGGGAGAAAACCCCGGATTTTTTTAATTGTTATGGATCAAGTTAGAGCGCCCAAGTGCATGAATTAATGCCAAAGGAAAACCAAACAAAATTCCCAGAAATGATCGATCCGTTAAACACAGATTTTGTTTTCTCAGCACACTCCTGGGTGACAATCCTGACGAATTTAAAAAAAAACAACTGAAAACTGAATGCCCCGTAGTACATATGTATATATTTTTTTGGACGAATATCTTTATCATGAGCCGTGAAAACCTTCTTATTGAAGAAGTATTATATTTCTCAGTATTGCAACTGCTATTTGGGCTCGTAAAGAAGGGAACGATGAGAGTCACGGAGAGAAAAACAAGACAGATTAAAACGAGTCCCGGTCGAATAAGGGTAACAATTTTAGACCACATAAGTTTCCCGCTTCGTACGCAGGGGAGCGAGGCTCTCGAGGTCTTATCGTGCTGACTGTTTATGAATTTTTCCCACTACCCTAAAATTGCTAAAGTTTTTTCAAAGAAAGTTTAATTAGAGGCTCATTTGTAGTGAAGTCTTCAACTTCCTTATCTGAGAGGCGGGCGGGGAAGCAAGAAGCGGGTCGCAGCGACGCTGAACCGCTTTCAAAATGCTGGTTGTCCTTTTCAACAACTTTCTTAAGGCTCATAAAAAGAAATGACCTGTGTGAGCCCCATTCAGAGTAAGCGTCTAGAGCACCACAGTGTGGTTGGAATCGCTGAATAGATACCTTCCCAAGCTGTGTCTCTTGCATGCAAACCCAATGGTTTCCGCGTGCTTCCGAAGTTCTCGAAAGTTATCAAGTTCTTACGAATTATTGAACGATTTTACGTAGTTATGAATCATTACGTGGTTTTATAGAGCTAAAAAACTACAAGCCCCAAACATTGAATCATTTTATACTCGCAATTTGGGTTTTTCATTCTCAATTGAAACGATTTAGGGAAACAATATTTTACTAAGTTGAACATTAGCAAAAAGTACCGTACACTTGTTTCAGATAATGAATTGTTTGTTAAAATAATAATCAGTCCTTGTCGTTCCTGTAAGTTCTATAATTAAAAAATGCATAGAGAATTGTGTTTATAATTTAAAGAACAGCATACATTTTGTCCTGTTCGCTTGATGAATGCACGAGCTGCCCTCACGCTGTACGGCTTGGACTTTGAAAGCAACCATCACAGATTTTCAAAATACATTCCCATATTCGAGTACCAGTCGCTCTGCATTTCCATTGAGCTCTGGCGAGCGGTAGTAAGAAATTCCCCGGTTTATGTTTGCACTTGGAGCCCCTGGTGAACAGGATTTAGTCTAAATTCTGCACGAACGATAAATGCTTCAAAGATGAAACGTAGACCATCACGGGGACCTCAGACCTGAATATGCATGTAGGGACGATAACCGAGTTGTCTCATGGACAACATTCACTGTTTACAGTAAGACGACTTTGTTTGCGACGTGAAGCGTAATAGGAAAACAAGATTAAAAGTTTTCTATGCGTTTTTCTCCATGGTAACGAAGGGAGCCTCTCTCTCTTTCTTCCCAACTAGCGAGAAAATTAAAGTCGTGTCTGAAACAATTTTACATCATTCTCGTCCAATCATACACACATGAATTTCTTTTGGAGCGAAAATGCAAAATCTTTTTTTTTAGAATTTCTCTTCAAAATTTTGCGACAAAAATGTTCGCATTCGATTGTATTCTGTTCGGGGACGAGAGATGGTTGCGGAGTTCCTCCCGCGATTTCATTTTGCTGCGTCCCACGTTAGAAAATCGGCTTAGTGCCACGTGTGCATCTTGTCGCCGGGTGAGGACTTCCTCTGAGCTCTACTAACGTCAATAAAGCCAATGCAAATTCGATTGGCGAGGCCGCCTAATGGCAACTGGGAATACAAGGGAAGTTCTGAGTCCACACGAGCAGCACACACTTCCATGTTGCAGTGTCTCCTTTCCGTGCTCGGCAAGTGACACAAATGTTCGCACTCTAACAGTGCGTACAACATGCGGCATCATTGAGAGCGCGTCTTACGTGCAGGACTTGCCCTCAAGCCTCGCTATTGGCGAGAGAGAACTGACGAGACCGTTTGGTAGGGTCGTACATAGCTTATATCTCGTGCCTGCTCTGAGGAGAAAGTGGACATCCATGTTGAGTTCTGCGCACCGCGTGGTGCATCAACCTTTTCACAGGCAAGTTTTCTCCTGAAAAAAACACTATTTTAAGAGCGCCCTTATTTGCTAGAGACCCACGTACGAGTACGCTCAAGAATGGTCAGGGAACACCGAGAGAGGTCAGGGATGGGCGCGTAAAGTCGTGACCAGGTATTTTTGTTTGGTTTTGAAACGAAAGTTGGATTTTGATGAGTTTGACGCGTGCTGAGGTGGAAATTCTAGATGGATAAAAGCAGGTAAGCTCGGTCCCTGCCGAAGAAGGAGTTGTAGCGTAGTCTCCCCGCGCGTCTTGACACCTGCACCTGCACGCGTGTCCCAACAGACGTACAGGCTTTCTTGCACGCTGAATTATTGTAAAAATTGCAACTTTACTTCATGTGCAATATATGTAAATGATGAACTGATTACCTGTTGCGCAACTCAAGATGAACAAAAATCAAAACCATTAAATTTTGGAGCTCTCCAAATATGTAAATGAATGCGTGCAATTATTTTAATATTTTGCTATAAAGAACCATTTTTTTAGTATAAATTCACACATACTTCTCATTAATCCAAGCAAAACTAATATTCTCAGATATGACAATTTGTGAGAAATAGCTGGACTTTTCCATTAGAATTTCAATGGTCGACACGTGTACGCTATTTTCGAGGCCTGATCAGGACGGCGCAAAGCCGAGGACTTGACTGGCCGCCTTTTGAGCTCCGAGGGGAAGCGAGCAGATCGAAAACTTGAGGAGGATTATTGTAGACGTTGAGCGAGTTGTGGTAAGTGGGATAAGTTTATGGAGTTGACGAAGGGGGATTCCCTGAGAGTGAGAGAAGAATGGAGGAAGTGACTCTCCGTCACTAGTTACGAAAGGCCGTCGCTAGTTACGAGGAACAGTTGCTAATTACGAGGATCTGTTGCTAATTACGAGGAACGATGATTATTTACGAGGTACGAGTCAATACTTCAAAGCATTTGCTACGTGAAGTGAAAGGAGAATATTTTGTTCTGGCAAAACGAGTGACTTCGCTTGGTGGAACGACAAAACGTTCTTCCTGAGAAACGAGTTTGTGGAACAGAAGTGAGGAAATAATCCTTTGCCTAGCGGCTGTTAGCTCTGCTAGGGCTATTGTTCAGAGCTTTACCTGCGGGCTCGTTTATTTTTTACAATAACTTATTTACTGGCGTACAAATGCATCCATGTGTTAATGTATCTTTCTTTTCACAAGTATTATTCATACTGGTACACGGTAAAATTTACATTGGGTTAATAACAGCAAAAAATTACTTTAAATTAAGCGATAAGTCTTCATGAAAGTGATATGTTATACGACCAGCATCAGTGAACTAATTTCCTAAGGCAGACGTGTTGAAAACAATATTAAAAAGTATTAGTAAGATTTACCTGCAAGAATTTATCATTTTTTTAAGTTTTTCAATTTTTCTCTCCACCGGAAATTTAGAAAGTGCGCACCTTGAAGTGAAGTAACTTATTGCAAAACTTAGGGCAAGCCTAGGCAAGGAGGCGCACGGGGCAGGTTGAGACAGTGCACCGCAGCGTTTTCCGGTGATGATTTTGGTCCTACTTTCTACATCTCTGGGCTCAAAAGTAGTTCGCTGGGGTCGCGGAGATATAATTTTGGTCTTACTTTCTACATCTCTGGGCTTGAAAGTAGTTCGCCGGGGTCGCAGAAATGTAATTTTGGTCCTACTTTCTACATCGCTGGGCTCGAAAGTTGTTCGCTGGGATCGCAGAGATGTAAAAAGCAAGATCAAAATCATTAACGGGAACCCAAACGGCCCGCTGTCGCAATGTGCCCCTCATACCCTGTTGCTCCATCCTACCCTAATCAATCAATGAAAAATAAAATAACTTTGGATAATACTGTGCTACTGGTGTGACGACCTCTTGACTGAGGGAGCAAACTGAACGAGAGGAGTTGACGAAAATGAGTAAAATGATTAGAACAATGAAAAGAACTTCCCCTCGCTACATTTGACCTCATAAAATGAAGAGAAATATTCATAATTTTATTCACTCCTCTCTTGGCATTTTGAATAACTCGGGGAGAACAATACTCCTGACGCTTCTTATGTCTGATGCCTTTTACCCAGCCTTTCATTTATTTCTGAATATATCCTTTCTAACGCAGCAGCGCTCTGTCTGTTTTCTCAGTAAAAACTTATGTTGCACTCATTGTGCGTATCTAAGCGAAAAGTCTTCACCCATCTAGAAGAAGCTAACAGGATTAAAATAAGCTTAATTTCACTGCAAGTAGGTCACGAGTCTCGTGAAAATGAATAATTTTCGTAGCATATGCAATGTGATCAATGAGGGATGCAAGAATGAACAGATTGGATCATCCGCCGCATGGTATTTCTATTGCTACGAAAAACTGCCTACGTGGCTCAGCGAAGTCATTTGATTGCACACAAGCCCCTCTTGTTTGTCTGCCTGTTTGATCTGACTGCGAACTTTGTTCAGCAAAAACTTTCATATTTTAGTTGATCTAGTCGCCCGTCGAAAGATGAGAGCATTTCTCAAGACCTGCACAGAGCGTTCAAGATCTCCATGACAAAGTGAAGCAATTGTCTCTGCTTGAAATTCAGCTTCTCTCCATGGTGAACTGGATCCTTCAATTTGCATTGTTTGCTGGGGGGCAGCGCACCTCGCCGTGCTGCAGTCCTCCAGCCTGCAAACTCGTCGCCGTCAAGAAACTCTACAGCCAAAATCGGCGATACTCTCGTGGTCACGTGCCTGTTCTTACAAGGGTTGGAATACGTTATGCATTTCATCTGCATGTTGCTGTGCAATATTTCATAAGAGCTTCTTCCATGCATAACGATAGCTTCTCGTTTAGGAAACGTACCGAGAAAGACCTCCATAACAACATTATTGTTACTTAACCCGAGGGAAATATTCTTATGCTAACATAGAGAATAGGGCAAAGTTAGAGCCAGGTTAGTAAAATTTCGTCGTCAAAAAGCGCAAGAGAAGTTGTTCCAAACAAATCACTGAGGATCGTAAATTATGGTCACGCCCCTACGGCACGTGTACAACCAAACAGCTGGAGGCCTGTTCTCATGATCGATAGGGGTGGATATCTACACAAAAGGCTGTTTGTCCTTTTATTTTTCCCTGCATTGACGTGTGGTGAAAAAGAGTCAGACTTGCTCACCTCGACTACCTGGTGTTGCATCATAAAATTAAAGTATCACACAAATCCACTCATTCGAAGAACGAATTCTGTAGCCACTTGCTGATCGGGGAGGCGACGAAAATAAAAATTGAAAAGGAACAACTATAACGACTGATCGATTAATCATAGAATAACGCGAATGAAACACAGAGCTAGCAAATATTTCACGGAAAATTTTGTCCAAGCAATCCCTGCGCAAATTGACTGTTTTATTATCCCTATTACAAATATGTAATAGGACTGCGGTGCAGGTGCTGTAGTAGAACATGTGAGGAATCGTGCAGTGGTGCGCCAGTGCAGCAGCCAGCTCTACTACAGTCTACTGTCATTGCTGCCACTGCCGGTCACTGCTGAAATTGCCGGCCACTGCTACGACTACTGGTTACGGCGGCCACTGCTACCACTGCCAGCCACTGCAGAAACTGCCAGCCACTGCTGCCACTGCCAGTCACTGTGGCCACTGCTGCCATTGCAGACATTGCCAGCCACTGCTGCCACTGCAGACACTGCCAGCCACTGCTGCCACTGCCGGCTACTGCTGCTACTGCCAGCCACTGCTGCCACTGCAGACATTGTCAGCCACTGCTGCCACTGCAGATACTGCCAGCCACTGCTGCCACTGCTGCCACTGCTGCCACTGCCAGCCACTGCTGCCACTGCAGATACTGCCAGCCACTGCTGCCACTGCTGCCACTGCTGCCACTGCCAGCCACTGCTGCCACTGCAGATACTGCCAGCCACTGCTGCCACTGCTGCCACTGCTGCCACTGCCAGCCACTGCTGCCACTGCAGATACTGCCAGCCCCTGCTGCCATTGCTGCCACTGCCAGCTACTGCTGCCACTGCCGGCCACTACTGCCACTGCAGACACGGCCAGCCCCTGCTGCAGTGCCTACCACTTGGTGACCTCTGAGGGACGTCGAGTTGCAATTCACAGCTGGCATTCATCAGTCGACAGGGAGTTCAAAAGAATTTACAGAAATCTTGATACCGCAAAATTTACCAGAATGGTAAATCGAAGTAGAACTCTGTAAGCTTCCTGAATTAACGTCAAGAACTTTATTTCATTCTTTCCTGAGTTAGTTTTTCTACTGCCTTCGATTTCCGGGTTGCCTGTTGATGTCGAATTGAAGTGGTACAAAGAGAGCAAACTGTTTCTCAGGTCAAACATAAGTAGAACATGCAAGCTTTCGAAGGCTTGAAAAGCTAATTGTTATTTGTGAACGTCTGAAAAATATTTGCAATGAGTCCTGTTGAATTCTAGTTTTTTTCCTTCAAATTATCACACACATCGAGGAAGCGAATGACGTCAGTACTTGCTGGACCAAGGAAACGTTTTCTGTACATTTTCATCGTGTTTTTTTATGACTTCGATCTAAGGGATATCGGACCAACTCTTGCTTGTTTAATTTTTTTTACCATGTTTTCATTAGCCTCATTTATAAGACTTGACTTTGTATACGATTTTCGATTTCTGTTCAATTTCTTTCATAATTTTGCTGAACATTAGCTCGGGCCCAAAACGTCTTTCCTAGATTTTATTGGTATAACGTGGTAATATTTCATAGAGCGGTTTTTGCCCGAACGTTTTCACTGAAGTTTCTCTGCAAGCAATATTGTTATGCACATCGAACTTACTTTCATTAGTTTCGATTCCACGTTCTGGCTTACTACGTTGTTCGAGCTCTCATTCAAGCATAAGATAGTATTTCTCATATGTAATATGTAACTAAATTATTAGAAATTATGCATTTAAATTCTTAAATTCGTAATTAGCACATAGTGTTTCTTTCATTCTAGAGCCCTTTACATCCAAAAAATCTTTCAAACACGGCATACACGTTAAATCTCTTAGAATAGCCGGCCTATCAATTTTCTTGAATCTTTGTGCATGCATAATTTTTTGTTTAAATGTTCTCTGTATTTTAGAGTTCCGTTTGTGAACGAGGCGTGCCACTTCAACAGCCATCGAAGAAATTCCTCAAGGCAGCGAGCAAGAATGAAGGGGAAATCCAGCGCAGCGTGCGAGCTTTGGCTGAGTGTTGCGTGCTTGTACTACAGCAGTGATAGTTTACTACTAATATATAATTGTTCCTACGTCGCAACAATGATCGTTTTCTATTGATATAGATTTGTTTCTTCGTCTCAACAATGTACCTTTTCTATCAATACTATTAGACAATGACGCAGAAAATGACTTGGTAAATGATGTTAATCTCTTAAAATGCCCTCTCATTTACGGTAAATCTGACATGTAATAATGTTTGTCAGTCACTGATATTGACTGCCTTCTCTGTCAGTCTCGCTGATTCGAAAGACGGACACAGGATTTTCTGCATCTGAATCCTTAAGGCTAAGGTAAGACGGACAGGCCAAGCAAGCAAGCAAGTAAGGAACACTGGGCGATTATTATGGGATAGATTTGTTTTTATCTCACAACAATGATTACTTTCTATCAATTTATACCAGTTTTTCTGTCGCAACGTATATAGTTTTCTATAATATATACCTATTTCTATGTCCCAGCAAAAATAGTTTTCTATCGCTAAGTATTCATGTACTACGACATTGATAGTATTCTATCAAAACATGTTAGTTTCTAAGTTACAATGCTCGTTCCCGATCACAAATTGAGCTTGAGTTATAACAATGAATGTTTTCTTCGTACTAGTTATTGCAATTATGGTACGACAATGATCGCGTTTTAGCACTGTTGTAACACAGTTATAACGACAGTAATTTTCTATCAAAAACTGTATCTGTGTTACAACTATTGATAGCGTTTTATATTTTTGTTAACTTACGTCCGGCAGCCAGTTTTTTTAACTTTTTAAATCTCGTCCGATAGTCAATATACTTACTTTGTTCAGCTTTTTAAATCGCATGTGGCAGTCAATTTTACTTTAAGCCTTTAACTCACGTCTAGCAATCATTTTTCTTACAATTGTTAACTCGAGTCTGGTGGTCAATTTAAAAAATTTAAATCACGTCTGGTAGCTAATATTTTTTACTTTTCGTTAGTTTTTAACTCACGACTGACAGTCACTGCCTTTACTTTCAGTAGTACGAGCCAAGACAACGAAGCGGAGCTTGGCAGCAATTTTTTATTGTCTGAAACTTCCTCTCTACCTGTGAGTGCCGAACATCACGCATGTTAATTAGCTTATGTACGAAAATTCACTTGTGTGCGAGTTTGAGTATGGTAAGTTCAATTTAGCAAGATTTGAGGTCAGATTTTGACGGGATAACCTTAATTAAGATGAGAAATCAGATTTTATTTTCTGTGAATGTAAGTTACTCTCATTTCCATCGACCCTCAAATTTCTGTCGAGAAACACCTCAATTACTTCACCTCCTCACCCACTGATTCCTGAAAAGATATCAAAATTCTCAAAATATGCTGACATTTTGCAGATTTCTATCTTAAAACGGAGAAAATATGCATAGTAAAACAAAAGAAAATGCACGCACGAGCAGTAAAGAATGTTCCCTAATCTAGGAGGAGAAAAGAGCGGTGGGATGAGCAGTACGTGTGCTGCTGAGTACGAGTACAGTGCGTGAGTGTGTACACCACAGACACTCTGTATTTCCAGCCTTCAAATCTCACGGAGACTTCCCACATTCCGCGAGGTCGGTCCGTCCTATCGGGCATTCTTTGAACAATCGTGTCGTCAAAAGAAGAATTTGCATTTTTCATGTTTGTAAAATTGGAGCTTGCGCATGACGAGCGGTAAACATGTCATCAACAGCACGACTCGCTTCATTGCCTGCATTTGAACTCGGCTTTAAATTCCTGCAAATCTGACAGTTTGCTCTGGCAGTAGCGGTGGCAGACTGCTCGTGGATATCGAGGCGCCTGTTGACAGCAGGGATATTGCCGTGCATGTTTTGCCGCATGTCCGTGGCAGAACCTAACCCAACCAAGTGTGTGTTTCTAGGTTGTTACCTCGCGTATTTGCGTGTTAATCGTGAGGTATTTTCTTATATTTACAAAAAGTGTCAAGAAAGTCATGCGTTAGTTTGAGGTATTCAATTTTGATATATGTATTAATGTATCTTTCGTCGCTGGCGAGGAAATAAATTATGTTTTGCTTCAGGAATAGCTCGTAGGAATTTGTAATTTTATTTTAATCAAAAGAAATTTCAATTAGCACGCTGACTAACGCTCTATTTAAGATTTGATTCAATCTTTAGAAGCTCCTATGCTCGTAAGATGTTATAAACAACAAATACAGTCAAGTCGAGTCATCAGGTCCAAGGCTTTCGCAATGATGAGATAAAATGGTTCATAATCTACGGGATTCGGTGCCAGTATTTTAATAACTTTCATCACAGCTATTTAATGCAATTGAACGAAGGTCTAGCAATAAATGGTACTGTTTAGTGAAGATTAATTTTAAATATTTTTGAATTTAAGTCGTATTTTAAGGAATAATTTACCCAACATTAATATCAAGAGTATTACAGAAGTGTGTTAGATAATCAAAAGTAGACTGCATGCCTGAAAATACTGTCACTTAAACCGAGCGATAGTTTCCATAAATCAGCCCGGAAGATGCAATATGGCTTATCTATCAACCACATATACTTCAGTAATTAAGAAAATAAGAAGTTAAAAACACAAACCAGATTTATCAAACATATTCTCAGTCCGCTAAGTAACGAAACATCTTCAAAGATGATGGAAGAAAGCATTTCATTTTTGAGTATCAAGCGACCTAGATCACATGTTTTATTAAAGAAAGAAACCCTGTAAGCCATTCAATTAAACTTACCTCTGGGTGGCAGCAACAAGCTCACCTTATGAAACACGTTCATTCCAGAAAATATTTCTGGTAAGAAATTCGAAAAGAGTTTACGAAGATTTGTCAGAAAAAATCTTTAATTTACGGACGTAACTCTAGGGTCAATTGGTTCGGGTGTTTATGAAGCGCGGACGCTAAGCCATCCTCCAGTTGCGGTCATCGTTAAGTTCAGTGAAAGAACGAGAGAGGCGGAAAGAGCCTGGTACTGTAATGTACACCAAGTCCCTCTGAGGACCCATTCCCTCCTTAGAGGGAGGAGAGGGTGGCTATGGAAGGAGTAGGTTTCTCTAACGGCCTTACAAACTTGGTGGAAGAGGGCAGCTCAAAGCGTAAACTTTGCCTCTTGGAAGGTCTCATTTGCGGCTCGGCTACAGTGCCGGCACCATCATACCTAATTGCCTAGACTGGTCCCTCCGGTCTCTTTCTATTGTTAATGTTCGGAAACCTTAATTCGGTGAGCCGCCCTTGCGCACCCTAGACTGTGCGTTCAGGCCTCAGCTGCTCGATGGTAGACTTTCTCAGCCCTCAAGTGCCACTTCGGGCCCAGAGCGGAAGTGCCTGTCCATGAAAGCGTGACAATCACAACATTTGTTGGTATTTTCCATACTTGTACTATTACTCTCAAACTATCGCTCGTAGGATTCTAGATAAAATTTGGGGGCTCCTGAACAATGTTTTATACTACAATAGTAATGCACATCTAGTTGTGTTTGGTTTTACATAGCTGAAATGTCTCACTTCACGATAGTTCTAAAAGCCAAGCACGGTTTTGACATAAAATTCATTTGAGCTCATAGTCGGAAACCAACTTAAAAACCATGTGAATTAATTTTAAAACTATGTTTCAGGTTTACGAGCTTTCAGTGCATATACATAGCTGTGTCTCCCGCCACGCCCATAACTAATGAAAAGACGCGGCCTGCCGAGTCTGCCGCTGATGTTGCTGTAGTGATAAAGACCTCAGTCTTGGCTGAGTCCGAGCAAACACCCTTTGGCCTCTGCCGAGCTCAGAGGGCAGAGTATGCGAGTAAATCTTATTCTCACAAGAGTAAGCCGATTTACGAAGACGTGCATCTTGTTTTGGTTTCAGCCGTAGGATCCCTCGACAGAACTAACAGGCCAAATCCCCGAACAGAGGCTGGGATGTGCTCCCTCAACGTACCAAAATAAGCAAAAATAGGGCAAAACTTTTACACAAAAGCCAGGAAAACATGCGATCGGGGTGCAATTTTTATGGTGTGGACGACCCTTATTGGAAGTATGGACGTCTTTCATGGCATAAAATGAAAGCTGTGAAGGGAAATTGCACTCATAGCATGAGTGATTCTCAAGCAGACTAGTAATAGTTTACCCAACTCAATATACACGAAAAGAAACTTCATCATCATTTTCTTTCTCCTGCGGGCAGCATTTCATCAAAAAAGCTTGTCATTCTATGAAATAAATACTGTATATCCTCCTAAATTTATTCGAAATGTAGGCACGAAGAACCATAGCCGTTTCTTTGTCATGGTTGGCTTCCTTCGCAGGGCACGAGATGCATGCGTGAGGGCATGTGCTCCTCGCTGTTTGCCCTGCAGCAACTTGTCACCCTGGCCAAATAAAGTCGCCCTGATTTATATCAAAAAATAACGATAATTTGTGCTGTTTTTTCTTCCTGAAATACGCGCACGCTCAGCACTGCATTCTTTCGCGCCCTACTGTCTGAAAATAAATTCGATTTTCTAAATTTGAAACCGGTAGAGTGAGAAAGTTTGTGTACACTTATGGCTGAAAATGTTTTTTGTTTATTTTTCGTTCATTTAACGAGAAGCTAGACGAGGCAACCGCAAAAATTGTGCTAATGAGTGATTTTTTAGGGCAAAAATGTTGTTGGCAGAATTGCCACCTCATTTTGAAATTTTGTTACTTAGTTATTTTCTTAATTAGGCATTTTTATAGTTCAGGCTCCCAGCTGAAGGAAAGCTCGGAGCAAATCCGCAGAACGTACACAAATTTAACACAATTGGTAGACATTAAACTTAAAAGGAATACAATAACGCAGATAAAAATTTCATTTTAAAGGAGTGTACATTTTTTGGAATGTCGAATAATACTTATGAACAACAAATTCAGGTTTATTTCGAACCTAAAAGAAAGAAGCTGCTATGGTTTTGAAAAGACCATTACAAATACTTGAACTGACCGTTAACGACTTTCACCTGGATGGCACTGCATTTCTCTAGCGAAATGTTCACCTCCAAATTTTGACCCTGATCAATTATGCGTCGATTTTTTATTACA
The DNA here is from genome assembly GCA_014899125.1 of Orchestia grillus. Taxonomy (NCBI): domain Eukaryota; kingdom Metazoa; phylum Arthropoda; class Malacostraca; order Amphipoda; family Talitridae; genus Orchestia; species Orchestia grillus. Next base: position 13,325 of record VOMN01086993.1, read on the forward strand.
TAAGATGCAAAGAGAGAAAATTTGTGAATGCAAAAGTGATTTTGAGGGTGAGTATCAGAAATTTCATTTTACTTTTATTTATTTATTTTTATTTAAGAAACATCACGAATGTTATAAATGCAGCGACTTATCACCATGCAACACAGTTTTCAAGGTGCGTTGCAATTCATGACTGTTACTCTGAGATCAATTGTGTACAACGTTCATGAAGTAAAATTATGATAAGACAATTCTAGAATTCACACGTTCAATCACATGTAGATTTTAGAACGCATTTCTTGTCATCACCACAAGAGTGATTTCTGCATTTGGTGGCAGTAGAACAAACATCTCACAGTCAATTGCGCTGTAGGGACAGCTCTAAATTCAAGACTTGTAGGAGAAGATAGCGGTTTTATATTTTATGCAACGGACGCAGTTCCGACAACGGCCATAGCAGCCAATTAGAGATAAGCGGAGGCCCTCCGTTTCACATGAGCGTCGCCGCTCGTTTGTGGCACAACTTTCCTCAACAAACGTCGTAAAAAATAAAATTGTCATAGATATCGCCCATTCTTCTTGGCAAACGCCCAAACTTTTGTGTTTCGAGTGTAATGCTTCCCTTTTGCAAGAAATTACGATTGTTCTCTGCCTTCTGATTAGTCTAGGGATGGTTTTCCCCCAGGGCCCTGAATGTGACTTGGCCGTCGCTGCAATAGCGAGCCCCAAATTTTCGTCCAAGAACTGGAGTTAGGCGCTCAACGACAGCGCTCAAACCAGGCATCGTGTCTTTAATATATCAGCGGCGCTTGTCTGTCGAGTGGCCGTGTTTATGGACAAACTTAGCCCGCTGGCTGCAGCGCTGGGTGACGGCTCGGTGTTGGGCTGGTGAGCGATCACGCGTGGCTTCACACAGCCAACGCTCTTCCGTGAACTGTCGCTTTGCCTACGCTTTTTGAAGCTTATTTATTATCTAGCCAGAGCTTTATTGTAGGTTTTCTCTTCGCTTCAAATGTGAGCATTAATCTATTAGCCTACTACAGCTTTGCTGTAGGTTTTCTTTTCACTTCAAATGTGTCCATTAATCCATTAATCTACTACAGCTCTGTTGTAGGTTTTCTCTTCGCTTTAAGTGTGGTAATCAATTAAACCTACTACAGCTCTGTTATACGTTTTTTCACTTCAAATATGACCATTAATATTTCACCTTCCTTACAACTCTGTTGTAGGTTTCATCCGTGCTTCGAATACAGCCGTTGCCCTCGTGACAGCTGTGCTGAAAGTTTGCTGTTGGCTGTGTCTGCAACCGTAATTAACTCCATGGGGCAGATGAATAGTTTTTGATTTAGAATATGCTATCATCGTCGGGTTTTGCTTGTTATTAAACTTAATGAAGTTTATTTAGAAAACAAAGCAGCCAGTTAGATTTCTGAAAGCGAGCGAGAGAGAGAGAGAGGGAGACAGAGAGAGAAACAGAAAAACAAGTACCAAAAATATGATAACAAACGTCAACACTGAAGCTTATGGACCGATGGGGGAATATTTTAGACTCGTGTAGAGAAGAAAATGACACACGTTTCCTACGATCAATGCATTTTTTGTACATTGGAAGAAATTTATGAATGTTGACTCGTTAGTGACACTGTGTACATTAATGTTTACCTTGTCTCCGTAATTAATAGAGATGAGAGGCAGGGGTGTAAGTCGCAGACGTGTGCTGGTGAGGTGGCTGTGGCCGCTCCGACTACAGGCGCGTTGACTTCTGTGACTGCCACCGAAAAGTTCAGGATGTTGGTCATCATCAGTGTGATATCGCCTCAATTTATGCATAAAAAAAATCAGGTATAACTCAAGGTGACTGAAGCTCCTATGTTTACGTGTAACTCTCCACTAAAATTGATTGCGTCATGCAGTAGACAGAAAGGCCTTACTTTTAAGCAACGTGCTAAAATTACAGGTTCCGAGCCCATTCATGAAATACCAACGCGATGGGAAATGTATTTCTCAGAGTGAGAGGGTGATCCAAACTGCCGATCTCGAATCGGAAAAGAGTGGGACGCCCTAAAATACTGTACTTGGAAAAGCACGAATTTTATAGGGTTAGCTCAGGAGAATGATGGTGGTATTCACGGTCGGCAGAGGAGAAAATCCCTATCGTAGAACGGTCGTTAAGTAAAGCTCGCTTGTAAAATAAATCCCCAAGTCTTTTGTCTTTCTCGTCGACGGGAGAATGGACCCCGGCGCTGCCACTCGTCAGTCCTGAGCTCCTGGAAACTCTATTTTTTTGTAGCTCAAGTCTTTTATTTTTGAGCCAAACTCCAGCAAAATTGCTAGCTTCAGTATATGAGACGTTCTCAGCCAAGTTTTGACCTGGAAGAAATATTTTCTTAGCTGTTGTTGTAGTTCGAAGAGCAAAGTCACAAAGACGTAAACAAATAAAATTACTAGCGGCAGTCGGGACCTGGGCGAGTGCTTCAAAATTGAACGACCGCTGCTCGCTGGACCAGGCCCTCTCGTCTTCTAAATTGAAATGCGAGCTCAACGGTGAAGTCATCCTTCAATTAACACGCGAATACGGACGGTAAAGCACGCTTCTCTCGATCAAACAACGTTAATACACTCAAAATTCCGGACAAAATTACTGCTGAATTGTAAGTTTTGTTACTTCACGAGTTTGTGTCTACATCCACAACAGATTCAGCAACAGGTTCACAAAGTTCAAGTTCATGTTTAGTCCCTCAAGCCAGGCCCTCAGACGAGAACAGTGCGTATCGGTAGTAGTTGGTGTGATGCCAGCGCGTGTGATCCGACCAGCAACGTTGTAATACATTTGTACGGCAATTTATATCGTAGTTTCGAAGACTGCACTAATTTGTACTGCAATGTACGTCATAGTTTTGAAGACTGCGCTGCCTGATTCGAAAGCTTGTGGTCAAATTCTCCTGTAAATTTTATTTTAGCCCTGTAGAGTACTCAGTAAGGTGCGTTGTTTCTACGTGCACTGCCAGAGTGTTTTCCACGCAGACAATGGCACTAATTTGTTACGGAATCGGTATTCATGGATACGTAGACTACGCGAACTCAACAAGAACGGTGAATCCTACGCTCCTGCTGCACTGTAATTCTATTTTACACTGTCTATTGCCTTTGGTTGTCTTCAAAATCTCATAAGCCTAAATTATTGCTATATTTTTAGGATAAAATGTTACACGAAGACACATTTTTTGTTTAAAGTAAAATATCATGCGCATAGAAAAATTATTTTTAGAATGTCTGCCTCGCGGAACGTACGTTCGCTGTTCTAATTGATCAAGTCAGATTAAAAAAAAAGATAATCTATGTTAATAAATTTGTTGTCCAGTTTGTACGTTGTATTAAAATTCGTGCGAACTGCTGGTGGCGACAAGATGCTGCACTGGGAGCCTGACTTCTGTCGCTGCGCAGTGGCAGCATAGCGTGCTGCGCCCAGTACGTTTCCCCTCGTCAAATGTTTTGTAATGGCAGATCAAACTAAGGTCTCGTAATGTTTTGTAACGGCAGATCAAACTAAGGTCTCGTAATGTTTTGTAATGGCAGATCAAACTAAGGTCTCGTAATGTTTTGTTATGGCAGATCAAACTGGTGTTTTGCGATGATTTGTAATGGCAGGTCGCACTAAGATTTTGTAACGCTTCGCAATGACAGATCGAAAGTTTTTGTGATATTTCACAACGACAGATCATCCAAAGCTGAACTAAGCTCTTTGTGGCGCTGCATAGCGGGCCGTGAACATGCCTGCGCTGATCNGCACTGGCTTGTGCTGCGCTGGCCCTACCTGCCCTGGCTTGTGCTGCACTGGCCCTTCCTGCACTGGCTTGTGCTGCACTGGCCCTTCCTGCACTGGCTTGTGCTGCGCTGGCCCTACCTGCACTGGCTTGTTCTGCGCTGGCCCTACCTGCACTGGCTTGTACTGCGTGATTGCGCTGGAGCTGCGCTGAAATTTTAGCCACAGAAATAAAAAAAAGCAGGGGCTGACATTAATTCTAATGCTCAGTTTTTAACATCAAATTATCTATGAGTTTTTCACCAATGTTTTTTCAATGGGTGGACTGAAACTAGAAAACAATTTTTCTATCACATTACCCACAAAATGTTTTTAAAATAACTTTGGCGATTTTGTAATTAAGTCCGGGAATACTTGAAATGGTAAACAACTTATTGATACATCCAGGACCACTAAACTCCCAAGTTTTCAGCCCTTGTTGTAAATTGTGTTGAAAATATACGTATTAAAATGCTTTCAATGTTCATACCGTATTTTAATATCCTTGGTAAAGCTAAAAATTTTCAAAATCCTGTAATTCATAAACTTTTTTACTCTGTTCACAAAGTTGGAACACTGTTAAAATTTAACAATTCTTGAAAGTTGAATAAAATTTGTTGAAAATTAAATTCAGCAAATGAAATTAATTAAGTACATTTAAAAACCCTTCCTTAATATTGGACTCATCTATGTGAAACTCTTACATAATAGTTATAACTATGTATGGAAGCAGCTTCCAAAATTTAGTAATGATGGGTACATTTTTGAGCTAATGGTTAAGAAAAAGCTATCTTACACAAAAGCCAGCACAAGCTATAGAAGTATTATGTAGAGCATGACTAACTCAAGCGCATGGTGCCTAATTAAAAACCTAACGGGGAGTCGTTAACTACGTTTGCACATAACTAACTATGTTTTTTGTAATTTCGTAACGTCATTAAGTATGCATATACCTAAGCAGCACAGGTGGGACTACAGTGCTGACTAGCAGTGAGCTGTCATTTGGAACACAAATGTCGACCCTGTGGAGCTTGGCATAAGTTTTATTTGGTATGAAGCCCCTCTCCTCACACCTCCGTCTGGAAATCATGATGCACAAGGGTGAATCAACCTCCGCCCGTCAGGTCTGTACTGCAGCGGCAAACCATTTGTGAGGGGAGTGCGTGGCCTTGTGATTTCAACCGGGACAAGTGTGTCGAATGTTCTCTATGTCATAAAGTGTTATTATACGTATGGATCTAATTCGGGGGAATTTCGCTCTAATTTAAAAATGCAAATTAAATGCAAGTAAAAACATGTTAGTTTTGAGTTTAAATTTTTCTTTTCGCGCTGGAGCTTTTGAGCAGTACTTTCGAACAGTACATTGCTCATCTTTAGTAGTAAGTGGAAAAGACAAGAAATTTTGTACATAAGTTATCACATGACTAAATTAGGGACTAGAATGGATACATTATATAGAGGTTCATCACCTAACCAAAAATGCTTAATAGCACAGACGTATCACAGCCGTTCAGTGTGGGCTTAGGGTAATGAATTAAACCCTTTCTGACAACGTAAAATCGTAAGCATGACACTCGGCTAAAATTTAAAAACTATCTTGACGTATAAGAAATTATTACAAGCGACTGAGTGATCCCTAAAATAACTTTCGGGTACAATTTCTTTATTGCTCAACGGGCGCATTTTTAACAGTATCGTTAATTTTCATGTTGGTGTATGGCACGCTAAAACACACATTCTTACTAGGAACAGTCGAAACAATTGGATCTTTATAATTAAATTATTGATTCTATCTCTTAAAATTTGAACCCGAGTTAATGGTGTAGTCATTACGATAGAAAAAAAGTGACCGAAAAAATCTAATTCAACTGTAAAAGAAACAAAGTTTGAACAAATTTTGTATGCTCTAAAAATTAAACCTGTAATAATGCTAATTTTGTAAGTTAATGGAATTGAGCTATTCAACTTCAGGTCCTGTGAAAGTGCGTTGTCTGTATTGGCCAGTTGAAAACGAATTGTGGTCCTTGGCTACCTTTACATCTAAAAAAGATGTATTTTGAGTTTTCTCCACTTCGCGAGTAAATGAAATTGATTTGTGCTGAGAGTTCAGTTATTTTGTCAACAACGGTACATGTGATTCCCCCTTCACTTCATGTACCACTTCACTATCGCCACTATCGCCACTTCATATCGGCGATATAAAATGAGTTTAAATGCTACCGGACATTTCTCAAGCCCCGTAATTTCATGAAATGATAACATTTCAGCAAATTATTGGAACTCTTTACACGAGAGAGTATCATTATCTTCAATGGTTGAAGGTACAAACACATAGATGATGTTCCAATGGGAAGTCGTGTGTCCCTTACGCAAGCTGACATTTTGTTATCTACTCATGAAGAGGAAAAAACAGAGTATATCTTTTTTAGATATAAAGGTAACCAAAATCACAATTCCCTTTTAGCTGCTCGAAAGCTAGTGCAGGATGAAAATTTAAAACTCGAATCTGGTATGTTTTCACCAGCATTTATTTTGTGTTTTTTAATTAGAGTGTTATTTTAGCTTAAAAGAATGGTGAATTAGTTTAGAGTTACATCAATGGGTTTTCAAATGAATAATTTAAACCATATTTACATTCATTGCTAGTAAGGATAGATCATTTTAGTTGAACACCACTTTGCATAAATTCAGCGTTAATTTGCAGAATTATGAGTAGTCCGAGTGACTTAAATTTTTCTTTGAAGCACTGTTGACTTCACTAGAGTATCTCACACATGTATTGGAATATGTACACTCATACGTTACATCACACTGCCACAGGACTAAAAAAAATTTGCCATCGAACGTTTGTGACATTAACTTAGACACACAGAAGTGTGTCAAATATGGACGGCGTTTTCTGCGAGTCCTCCAGCGCTTGTTTATGGCGGAGTGATCTGCGAGAAGGGCACCACCGCACCTGCTTTTTTCTATACTTTGTTTTTCTCCAAGTGGAGATCCATGAACCTAAAATTTGAATGTATCTTGACAGTGTGCTGAGTCCTGTTCATGTAAAATAGAATAGAATATAATTCTCGTCTGAGCTAAGAATGAGCGAAGTGTTGCAGGTAGAGTTCTGGATTCCTTTTACTGTGTGTTTTCCAATTTTGTTGTGAGGTCTGCTCTAAGGCGTTCTTTGAAATATTTTTTCACTTCATTTTCGACCAAAACAAAGTGACAGCCATAGATAGTGCGTATATCGTGCTTGGAAAAATCGAAAGATTGCCTTGCCTTCTAAAAGAACGCCCCGGCAGAGCTTGGGCAAGAAACGGTCGAGTTTTGCAGCCTCGCAGAAAACATCGCACCAGTTCTAGAGATTGGCTGACATTTTATTGAAGTCTGCCGCTAAAATGCAGGATTGCCCAGCCATCTCTCATACGTCGATCACAGGACAAGCGAGTGCTCGAGGACAGCCAGAGACCGAGATGTACTATTAAAACGACCACTCTTTGCAGAGGTCCAGAGCTTCCGGGACCTCGTTGCGGATCAAAATATAAAAATTCGCTCTCGATTTGTTTTGAAAAAGATTAAGGACAGAATCTTCAACAGTGAAGCCGCGAAGGAAGGCAACTGATGGTAACATGAACACAACCACCTATGCCTTACGAAGATGAAATTTAAGATTCGTAATAAAGTTTTAGAGTCCTAAATGTAATTGCTTGATAAGTCCACGAAGTGAAAAACTCATCTTGAGGATTAAATTTCCGTATGATTTACTGCTCTTGTTACTGTAAATTTTCTCGAGGGTGTTTGTATGAAGTTCTTTCTTTTCTTAACACCTTAACCAGGTTTTTACTATTTTTCATCGAGTTGTTATTGATAAGCAGCAATCTAGGAGTTTTCAAATCAGTATCATGTAAGATTCATTGTGAGTTTTCGTTTACCAGATGATTCTTCAACAGGAAAATTGACAGCCCAGAGGAAAAAGGGAATATAATGCAAACGAACAAGGTTAGTTATTAATTTTATTAGATGTTTTTGTTCCGTCATTCCAGAGAACTCATGAGAATAATTTTTTTTTGATAAACTTCAATTGAGTCGAGCAGGGATCCACGCTGAAGAAGCAAAACTCTAATTCAACCATCATGAATGAATCCTACGTACACAGTCAGAAATTAAAAATATCACAGTATCAAATTCTTAAATTTTAGACCCACGGGTCGTCACGAAGGGAAGTCCCGATACGAAGTCAAACATGCAGATCGCAGAAGGGATTCTCAAGGAGCTCGGACTGAAGCTATTACGGAAAGGAGTTGGAGACGTCATCTGAGTGAGCAAAAGAAATAAGTTACATCATGGAGTGAGGACAACCTTCTCTATGCTCATGATACGCTAAAAATTTCACAATTCATAAAATGTTGGAGGTCCTCATCTTAATTTGAATAGTGAATAAGTTTACGGAAGTAATTTTAGAGGAAACCTGGAACTCGTGAATAAACGTAAGGTTTAAAAGGTGAATTTTACATGCAGCCTTTTTGGTGTTTATGTTAACAGCAAACTCCATTCTTAAATATGACCTATAAACATTATCAGTCCTTAATTCCTGATTTATGTCTTGTTCATATACATTAAAGTTCAAGTTTAAACGTTCAGATTTGAATTTAATAATTGTTTATCATGAACGTTTAGAGTTGAAGTGATAGCGTACTCTCAAAATTAACAGAGGCAAGACCTCCCTTTACTCAACTGCCCACCTCTCAGGGACGGGCTCTCAAACTGACGGGCTGGCCGAACGTTCAGACAGGGACTAAACTCGAGCTCCAACAGAACAAAACTAAACAGAACTGAATGCTGTGCGAGCTCACAAAAGACTGGCGGGAAAACAATTAGGATCTGCTGACATAGAAGCAGCGATGGAACTTAGGAATAAAAGAACATGAACAAATGTTAGGACGGGGAAATGAACAGTAGATCATTTAGAAAGGAGGTGCGTAGCAGTTACACATACAGGCCGCGACACTGAATTTGTTCCTCATCGAAGGCTCAGACAAAGTTTGCTCCCAATAATTCTCAACGCATTGGGATGACTTTGTTGGATGCTGGTTAGATGCTGTGGAAAACAAGAAAAGGAAAAATAATTTCCGCTGTTTTCCAAATACGAAATCCACGTTGGAAGTCGAATGAAACCCCGGTAATTTTCATATATTAGCATTTTCAAACAAGGCTTGAAGGTTACATGTGTTACATAAAATAACTTTAAAAATGGTATCATAATTTGGTCAAATCTCCATTGGAGGATTTGAAAGCATTGATCCTCGCAGGCATGGAACATAGATCAATGGTATTCATTGTTCGCCCAGTAATAATTGAGTGCGTAAACACGACTAATAATGCTTTTGAGTTTAATGAAATATCAGGAACTTAATAATGCTGAAGAAACCATTATTATGTGTTCTGACCCTCTTTCCAGGTTTTCAAATCGATGAAAAATAGTATGTTCTTTTCAAAAAGAACAAGTAAGCATATGAATGAAAGAAAACTAATCTACCAGTTACGCTCTTCATGTTTCATTATCTGACTTCGATGATCACAGTTCTGGAAAAATGCAGTTGCAGGGTTTACTCGTGCTATTTGTTCTATATAAACAAGGAAATTTAGGTCTTATGCATAGGTTCCCCGCATTCAAAGGTTCATTGTTGCCAGTCTTCATAATTCTTCCACAATATCCAGTCTAGGGAAAAGACTCGGGCGAGGAGAGGAAGCGGCATTTTATATCACAAAGTTGTTGAGACCGCGCGCCAAGCGAGGCTGTGTAGCAGAGACGGCAGCGCATCGCTCTCGATATTGACAGGCAATTTGACCCCCGGTGTCGGGAGAGGGGCTACCGTCAGGCTGACGGCATCCTGTCGGCATCGGGCCGCTCCCAGGCCAGAGCGTTAGAGACTCAGCCCCTGGCTGTGATAAGGAGACGACTGGGGGATGGAAGGACCGGACCAGCACCCACCAAACCAATGATAATAATAAAGGCAATAGAGGGAGATGCTGGTGTGTTAGACCACCCTTCACTTCACCCTGGGGAGCCGGGAGCTTATATAAAGTGCGTCATGAGTGCGACTGCTGGCGCTGTACAGCCCCCACTTGGTGAGCTCTAACGCCCTTTTATGGCACGGGCTTATGGCGCACTTGCGATGCTGTCGCCCGCCGCAACTGCCGCACCGCCACCGCCAAAATCTTCAACAAATATGCGCTTCCGAACAGCGCATATTTGCATAAGATGCTCCCGGGATTTTAAGTTAAATTAAATGAGGCTCCAGATTTTGAAGCGCTGGCTACTCCTCCAGCCGATCGAAAGCAGCCGTTTATATTACGCGTTGCTGCTAAATCCTGAATAACTTGAGACAATTCTTGAGCATAGTTAACAATTTCTATTGTGACTCAAAAACGAATGAGTGTGGTTAAACTTACAAGTCAGTGTGAAATGGCGAAAAGAGTGAAGAATTGGAAGACAGTGTTATTTGATGTATATATTTGAGGCAAGAAACACAACTGCCTGCAAATTAGACCTCAACTACTGTGAATATTGTATACTTCTACTTAAAAAGTGATCATGGTCTATTACTATCGGGTTAATTTTTAAAAAATATTTCCGTCATATTTTCATTTAAATTCGTATTGTTTTACTTTTTAAATATGAAAACCTCTTTTATATTAGTACGGTTTCATTTCTTGAATTCTTTGTTGTATTTCGTTTATATTTTGCATTTTTGCTTCATCGAAAGTCTGTCATTTTAAGAACTTCCACTTCATCGGTTGTGTTGTCCATTTCCTGAAGCTACATTGGGTGTGTTGTCAATTTCCTGAAACTACATTGGGTGTGTTGTCGATTTCCTGAAGCTTCATCGGGTGTGTTGTCAATTTCCTGAAGCTACATTAGGTGTGTCGTCAATTTCCTGAAGCTACATTGGGTGTGTTGGCAACTACCTGAAGTTACTTCGAGGCATAGGGCTGGTACTTCACGAAAAGAGTACAGTTTATCTTGCAAATATAACCAAGTGCCCACGTATAATTTATTCGAGCAAGAGATTCGAAGCTGGCATTGTGTTTCAGTTAGAAGAAAGTTGTCCTAGCCTTCGTCCCTAACAAGGCGTACAGGATGTGAGAACTGAGGAACGTTTTCATCTCCAGATGTTATTGACAAATACCTTTAGCCGTGCCAATACACTAACAGCATTATTCAAGATACTGATAGAAGTTAAAAGGGCTTCAAGGGACTTGATGAACTAATTTTTATTCATAACAGTTGGTTTTAAATTGTGAGGTAAATATTTCCATGGCTATTACGCTATTTGTTTTACGATAATTTTCTTGTCATATAGGACACGATATTTTTGTTTACCATACAACACATAGTTTGAATGATTATATGAAGGGTAAGTAAGCTCTGCAGACAAAAAAATTAGTCACCTGCAACCAGAGCTGGGCAGCGCTATTTTGAAATGTAGCGGCCG
>VOMN01086999.1:0-33983 GCA_014899125.1 Orchestia grillus
ATCCTGCGTTCACATCTGCTGCGGTGAAAATGAACAAGTTAAGCCAAGGCCGCACTAATGAACGGAATTGGAATAGCATCACACAATCTAGAAAGTCAAGCCCGTTACATGCTTACATGAAAGTTTCACACATCTAAATCAAAATAGAAAGTAAATTAAAAATAGTTTAATACATACCGTTCAGTGATACCTAGGCATGAAAAAGTAACTGGGCAGCGGTAAATGAAATAATTACTGCTCACTAGCTTAAAAAAGTGATAAAAAATTGAGAGGCTCTAGCTTAGTACACGAATGCAGGTGAATTTTGGACTGTTACTTGCTCACTTGCCTTAAGAAACTCAAAAAAAAAGACTGATCAACGAAAGTACTCGAATTACATATTCATCAATACCAGCTGTGAACGGAGGAGTTCAAATTTAAACGAAGGCTAAAATTCATGCGGAAAGCCGACCAATTGGGGAACACGGGGCGAGAGACGACGAGGCTTTATGAGCGAAGAAGCCGATACCTCGGCAGTGATGTTGGGTCACTGATTTCCCTGAGGTTCCGTAGTGGCCGATGATAACGGATCAGGTTCGGATTATCGGCGTCCTATTATAGGACGCCTACAGCATCAAGATGACACTGAGGACGGCCTCAGGACCTGGGCAGTCCCACCTCGTGACATGAAAACGGATAATTTTGTACAAGTTATGATACAGAAATTTGAATTTACCGCAATTCGGACGCGCGTTTTTCCTTATTCCATGAGGGAGGAGGATCAAAAACTGCAGAGATTGAAGTTTTTCGAAAAAAATTCTAAACAAGGATATCTCTTCATATGAAAGTTCTCGGGCTAGAAATTTTTTTTAAAAAGTTCAAGTGTATGCCTGGAAAAGGAATAACAAAAAAAATGGAAATATTACATCGACATAAATTAGTTTCGAAAATAAACGCTACTCGAGATACAATTTTTTTAATATAAACTTGAGAATACGTTCAACGATCACTGCAGACAACCGTAAATCAAAGCATAAGCCGGTGCTTATGGCAACATAAAGATTCAAATATTCATATTGCCTTTTTAGACTACTATCTATATTTACTTATATTACTGCTTTTACACTTTGGCGATACAAGATCACTATAACAGATTTCGTATAAAAATAGAGCGGAGATACAGAACATTCAATGCTAGAATATTTCATCGACCCACTTCCATTCCGAACGCAGAATGATGTCACATTTCTCCCGCCAAAACAGCTGGAGCGGCGTAACCAAGCTATCATCACTGCCCATATCGACATCGATTAGCCCTAAACATCGCCCATTAAAACAAGCCGAAGTATGTCTGTTGTATGTAATCACGCATGATTGATCCGTAACGCCAGATCGCCATTAGTAGCCACAGCCGCCATAGAAATGGCGTAGATGAAAGTACCGACTTGGGCACCGCAATAACGCGCCAACAGCAGCCCGGTTAGCTGACCGTGAGACTCTGCTACGATCGTACATCATAAATGACACAACTTAAAAGAACGTGATATGAATCGTACAACGAAACGAGTGACTGATCGATCTCTTTGAATGTCGATGAAAATGTTATTAGCGGTGATTTGATCAAAAGGAATGCATAAACTATTCAGAGTTTGTCTTTTGGTATCTGAATCGGTAATCGTGACCTTCCAAGTGTTGAGCAGCCTGAGAAACGAACACTGACCAGATTTCTTGATAAGTCTTCATGCGATATGAAAGAACGCTTGAAAGTACAACAGTAATGTCGTTACCATATATTGCTCTGAAAATATCAAACGATGGAATCTAGGTAACTCTCATACTCTTACGTCAGATTTTATCAAATAATAGCTAAGCCACCGTGACCTTTTCGATAAGCGATTAAACTGAAATTGTGCGCACGTTAAAAATAGATTGAAGTAGGATCCACACAAAACATGACTCTCGTACTTGACGCCTCAACGGCATGATACATCGACTCATATATCATACAAGAGACAAAAAAGGATGATAAAACCGACCAAGACCACACGCACTAAATAAAGTTGTGTACAACTTGTTTCAATCGGTTCTCTAACAAATACAAGAGAAGGCCGTTCTTTTACACTTTCACCTCTATTTGAGATGAGAGTTTAAAAGAAAATTTAGATGAAAATATTCTTGAAACGAAGAGAAATGAGAGAAACTGACAAAACAGGAAAACCGCGAAGACAACATGGATCACAGACGCATCATATCAAATTCCGTCCACATCAAAGACAGTCTTGTGCTCAGGCTGAAGAGGCTCGTTTGTCGGCGCTTCATCAGGTGACATGACTCGTATCATCTCTTGTTGCTGATCTTCAGGCGATATTTTTGAAACAACGACCGCCATCTAGGAGGATCTGAGACGAACAGCCGTTCGATCCTCGAGTCACAAGCGAAAGAACAGAGCTGGTGCAAACTCTTCTTTTTGTATAACGTGAGAATTCTGGTGAGATCTTTAACTTGACAGCAACTTCCTTTCGTTGATAGTCATGAAATTGCGGCCATAAGAATGCGCACTGAAACTCAACTTATGCTACGATAACGGGGTAAGATGAGATGCGTAAAAGTTCTTGAAAGTGGTCTCCTAAACATTCACAGATGTAGTATAGACTCCGCAATGTTTGCTTATTATGATAACGTAGATACACGTCATGGAGAAAAACCTTGTTCCAGATAAACACAAAATAGTTAGCTCTGGAAGAAAAATCTCCAAGTTACTTTGTAGGAAATTGCGTTTCGCTCACCGAGTGGCATCCCTATGTCCAGTTATAATTTTAGTTCTACCGTATACGAAGAGCACAAGAGAGCGCCATTATCCTGGCGGGAGTTTGGGGAAGTTAGAGCATGTAACCACCGTAATTCGATGCGATCTCCCCATTGAGGGACTGCACAGGACCTCGCTTGCCGGCCAAAGTTGGGTCCTCTATCATAGCTCCCCTGCGTCACGATCATTTTTTGTCACACGACCAACTTTTACATTTATTTTGACGTATATTTACACAGTGGATAGCCCTCGTGCAATACATTTGGGATTTCTTCTGGCACTAGCCAGGGGGAACAACGCGCCGCTCCGATAACGGAGGGATTTGGGAGACGGCAAAGGTTGATCGGGAAACAATAGACCTTTTTTGAACAAGGAAACGGCAAACAAAAGACCGTTAGAATAACATACGTCAGCATCAGTGATCCCTCGACTGATGATTAAGATTTGCATAAATGTAAAATCATTTACGATAGAAATCTTACACATACATGCATATGAGACACTTAACAAAGTTTTATTTCAAATGCTTATATTATGATTCTTTTAAAGCAAAAACTGTCTGAAGTTCGAGTAGCAAAGCACTGAAAATTTATTTGCAGAATATAGAACAAGAGCCAACGTTAATCCGAAATTCGCGCATTCCAAAATTCCTTTTTTCATATAACAGGCATGAAAGTAAACAGACAGAGGGTCAAACACGCGTCACTGCATCGATCAAAGCATTCGATCATCATGTGAAAGCTATAAAGAAGTCCAAGTTCGTTTCGAGAAAACTATGTCAGGAGATGTCCCTTCCGTCCCTAGAGCCATAAATCCGTCCCATGCCATTTAATTTACATGAGTGGTCGGGGGGCTGGAGAGCAAATCTTTAGTTATCATTGGACAGGAGTCAACTCAACAATAGCTCATGGTGTATTCAACTAGACAAAGTACGAGTGCTGAATTTAAATCGACATAATTTTTCTTTCAGACAGGTTTCGCCGTCGCCAAAAAATGCCAAGGGAGCCATAGTTTTCTCGTCATCGTAGACCACGAGAAGGCTGGAACTTCATTAGGGTGACATGCTCAATAATTCACGAGTATCGCGCAAAGAAGCTGCGAAGTAGGACGGCGAAGCGTAGTTGGAGTGCATTTTATTGCATTTTTGTGTGGCGTTTTGAGAGAAACGCGTCTCTCGTGAGCCGTTGCGGACGCACCCTGGCACTCGTTTGTTTCCGCAGATCGATTCTTTCCTTGTTATACATTCTGGGAGCGTCGCCAGGAGGAAGAGCAGGATCATCTCGATGCGTGGAGGCCGGAGTGCGTTGAAGGAGGGAGTGCCGGCCAAGGCGCTGCATGAAGGGGCGGGCGCAAGGCGCACAATCAGCTTCGTAAGAACCTCGACACACTCCAACATAATCCAATTTGCTTGTAAAACGAAAAGCTAACATGATAGAATGGCTACCCTTTTGTGTAAGGAAGTAATAACTTTTTGGGAAAGAACACGCTGAAGCGAACTAGTGAGGACTTCAAAAAGGTAGCGTACCGCACAAAATTTCTTTCCTATAATGGAAGGTATTAGAACGGCCAAAAATATTTAGATGCAAGTGTAAAAATTAAGTCGTGGAATGAAACCCACATGCGTAAAAAAAGAAAAACATCCGAAGCATACATTTTATCAAGGTGAGTTCGAGTGCAATTTTGAGATCACGTACGAGGAAAACTATGCTAGCCGATCGATCATATCCATCCTTTTCAAGTAGAATGAGTAAAGTTGGAAGTCTGTGGCAAGCAAGCCACCTTAAGTTACTATATAAACAGAACACGTGCGTGAGCGCGGTCCCTCTTCATCCCAGTCTCGCTAGTAACAAGCCTTGTTATAGAAGTTCGAATCCGAACATCCTTTTGGAAACTTTACCCTCGTACGTTCGAGTCTTCCCAGCAGGAGGAATCAAAAACCCTGGCAGGCCGCGGCACTTCCAGGAATCTCTCGTTACCAAGTTCTTCCATTAAATATTAGGATTCAGCTCAGCCAAGGCATAGTTTTTTTGGACGCTCAGCTCAATGGATGCAGAAGCAACGTCAACGATCGAGACAGGGTTTAGGATACGAGACAACTTAAGTGATCAGGGTCTGAAATTTATTTTGAGACACGAAGCTCTGTTCATAAAGTCAACACGCTCAAAAAACGTCAGGTAAAAAAGCGTTAAGATTTGGCGAGGTCAAGACCGAATTTTTTGGAGAGCGAAAGGAGTGTGGTGCGTTCACGCTAGAAAAAATCAATAGACAAAGATATATTGAAACGCAGGGTTAATATCCTTGCAATGGATGCACTTAAAAGACAACTATAGATCAACGTGGATATCTCCCAAGGACATGCCCTACAAAAACAGCTCGCAGGCATAACTCGCAAGGATAATGAAATGAAAGTAAAGCCCACAAGTGAACCAAACCTCGAATAACAGAAGCGCTCCTTCGAGCGCAATTAGAGGAAAAGTCCCTAGGCGAAGTTTCTGATTAATATAAGACGGGAAAACAAAGGCTTGTGAACAATGGACACCCTATATCGTGGAGCAAACAAACAAGGAGCCTAGTGTGTGTGTGCTGCGGGCCAACACTCCGCACAGGCGATGAGCACTTCACCATAGAGGAGCCCCTCCAGGCCATCAATAACAGACCTCTCAATAGGTACATTTGGTGTGAATACGACGGGTGCTCCACGCAAAAGCCTCTTCAATCGAGACCGGATAATATAGACGCACATAATATGAAGCTCTTCCATTGCGTCTCACAAAAGAATCTTTCGGAAATTCACCTGGGTAGACATACGAGCGCTATACAATTCTAGCGAGGAAGTGAAAGGGAGTGTCAAGCCTTGCAAAAGTAAACATACACTGCATGGATGCAGAAATTTATGGGCTGCGCATACCGATAGAATCACTGCGAGGGTGGGTACGGTGAACTCCGCAGAAAAAATAGCCTACCAATAACTGGGCCGGTCAATGAATTTCACCGCTATTCGCAATTCTAAAAGCGTTAAGTGTCAACAGTCATTTTGTTCGCTCAAAAATATTTCTAGCGGGATATTTCTAGCGAGGTCTAGAGAAAACGTAAAGAAAAATTGCCCGATCGCGCATCATTTGAGATTTATCCGAGAAACTCTTTTCCCAATTGGATAGGCGGATAAAACAGCGAGCACCCGTCGAAAGCTGAACGTTTTAGTGGAGCCTGAGAACGATGGCAGCTGTCGGACGCGAGAGCTCGGTGCCTCTGCAGCGAAGCGCGTCCTTTGTTGTGACCAAACGACGAGCCTGAAAATGCAACGTAAAAACACCGGCCAGCACTACTTGTAGCGGCACCAGGTCCAGGACGGAACTCGTCCGACCTGTAGAGGCAAAAGGGGGCGGCACGCAAGGGCTCAGTCGGCTCAACAAAGCCGGACCGTGCGGTCTCATCGAATTGGAAATGCAACGTTAAAAGCACAGGCTCAACGACGCGCAAATAAGCCGAACACAAGAAGGTAGCGCTTAAAACTAGCAGGGCAGGAGGAAAGCTTCCTTCAAAATGCAAATTAAATAAAACATTTTCTATTAGCATATAATAGATAATTACTTCCCTTGAACCGCAGTATCGACTGAAACAATTTGGATAAACAGTGGTATAAAATTACTTTGCTTGACGCTAATTAAACACCTGAGCTAGCTCGATTAACGCTAGGAATACTGCAGTAATTTTATATTAGTTCCTCACAAAGAAGCTGGACAAGATTCAGATTCAGCTCGTGAAAATTAGGGTAATTTGGTCACTTGTGTCCGAAATATTCGTCCTAGTAATCGACACGCTTCACGGAGCTCAGGAGAGAATAACGTGTGTTCAATTCTCTAACGAAAACGACAAATGTCTTGACACACGTGAACACCAAGAGCATTCTGCAATAAATATGAAGTTGTTCAAGTCTGAAAATTCATAATTAACCTGAAAAAGCATTCGGAATTTATCAAAAGAGCCGATTTTTTTCAATCTTGATGCTAGCAATCTGAGGAGCGTTTCTCAAAAGTATTCAGGGTGCGATCGATCCAACGACCTGCCGACAGAATCCTGTAAGGTACAATCGCAGCAGCTATGTAAATTTTGCATTTTAGCAGGCGTTCTTTTTAACGCTAAAAGGGCAAATGTGTCAAAATGACCGATTTTGAAATTTAAAATCACTCTAACTAGCTTCAATAGAATAGATTTCAAGTTGCTTACAATAATTTATCACTATTCTAATTCATACATTCAGCAAGAAAGCTTAAGAAATTTGACGATTTCTTAATTCTTAAATTCTATTTGGGATATTTGAACCGATATTAAACCACCCTTCTAGTGTGAAAGTGTTTTTCTCCAGCCGTAAAAGTGGTCCGGACAATGTCAGAACCAAACTGACGATTTATTTCAGCTTATCGAATAAGTTATTTCTACACAGCATTCATTTCCATTGATCAATAACATGAGTGACACTGTAAAGTAGGACCACGACGAATTTTGCAGCGATTTTGGGTCTATCAAACGAGCCGATTAATCTACCGTTCATAAAATAAAAACGCAAGAATATTGTTCACAATTAGGAACGTTAAGTCACATCGGTTGAAACAATTCAAGAGAATTCTCACAGAAAAGCTGTCGGCTGTGCACGAGTCCGATCGTGCTCGTCGCTGTGCTCGGCAGATACAAATCTGAAGATCAGCGCAGAGTCCATTTGCTTGGGATGAGCGTCAAGGCTCTGGCAGGCCACTAGGCTCTCTCGAGATGTTCGACTCGTCGCGACATACAGAAAAATAGGAAAATATTGGGACTGTTCCGGCGAATGGACTCTTCGGAGGCAGGACACGCCAGGCTAAATGAGACACGTGCGCCCCTGGGAAAAGACGTTGAAACATGGTCCGTGAATTTAATTTTCGTGACGTAATTCAGCTACTAAGTTAAAAAAAGTGAATGCATCCAACGGAATGCATTATTCTTCTGACCAAATGGAAGAAATTCTTCTTTGTCCCTCGTAAAAGCCAACACCTAAATCGCATATACACGACGATAAAAAGTATGTTGAAGGCGTTTATAACTCAATTTCACTCCATGCAACAAAAATGAAAGCCTTTTCAAGTAAATTTAGACACATACAAGTCTAGTTATATTCTAGGAACCCCTGATAGATACAGCACAAATTTTTTAGACGCAGGCGGGGGGTAAATAAAATAACATGAACATTTTCATTGGGCGAGAAGAGAAGAACTACACTGCCTGCCAGTCAGCTTAGAAAGAAGAGCCATGAAGGCGGGTGTTACGCCGATACAAGCGAGGCATCGATGCAGTGGGCAATTGAGGGAAGATGCATGGCAGTCCATTATCACCCTCGAGCACTTAACGCCTTAAATGCGAGCTTCCTGGATGCAACTCAAAGTGTACGAAACCATTCTATGCGTTCTAACGACAGTCTTACTCGTACTATACCGATCAAATGTACTAGATAAAGAGAGACTGTATATTGCTCAAAAGAAGATATGAACTACTTGTACGATTTGAACTGCAATGTAACTCGAAAGTTGAGTGAAGAAGACACGAGCCTCACAAGTTTCAACTATGGAGTAATTTTTCATAAAACAAAACGAAGATACGACTGGCTTGAGAAGGCCTAATACAAGAGAGGAGATGAGGCATTTGTGGACTCAAAGCACGAAACTTTGCAGCGCATTAAATATAGAAATTTGGTACGTAGTCATCAAATATTTTTTTGCCGTATAATTTAAAAGAGGCAGGCAAGTAACTCCAAGAAACTAGGAAGTCTTCAGAAAAGTCAGCATCCAATTTGGCAAAGAGATCAGCGCAAGTCTATATAAACTCAGAGGTAAAATCCGTAGCTCTCGAGAAAAATACTTTCAAACATGTGCGATTTCCGCGATTCAGAGCTGGAAGAGTTAGGAGCTCCCATCCAAAAAGTATGACGGAGTCTCCTTTCAGCCTCCAGCCAATAATTTAAAGAGTCATCGAGTCGCTTCCAATATTTTCAGGATTTCGAGACGAATCCGAACGGCAACCGATTAAATATTTATCGGTAATCTGACCAAGAAAAGCCCAATAAACTGTAAATGTTAAAGAAAAAACTAGAATATGAAAAATGAAAATCGCTAAAATATGAAATCGCTATTGTGAAAGGCGCTCAAAGGACCGGACCGTTCGGTAAGAAAATTGTATTTCGACAGTGACGTACTGGAATAATTATTTCAGCTGAAAAGCATTAATATTAAAACTTTTTCGGCTTTCTTAACCCTCCTGTTATCTTTAGGGTTAAAGTTGAAAATGATTCGCCGCCCGAAAGAAAAAAGTCTATACAAAATACAGGATGACGGAGAACAACGGGAACTTGCTTACCCCCACAAAAATAGAAAAAAAAAAAACAAAAAATATTACCAGTAATTGAACCACAACGACTTGCTTTTTTCGGAGTCAGTAATCTAAGCTATCACTGTTTTAAAATTACCACCTGTACATGACGTCCTCCTTTACTTGTGTATTCTTTCAGTCTGCTCTGGAGATTTCCCATTGAGTGCTGCAACATTCTCTGGAGGCAACACTTTCTGACCCCCAAGATCACCGGATTTGTTGGTCTGGGATTTTTCCTCATGAGGCTACTTTAAGAGTCAGGACTACACGACTAGGCCAAGAGCACTGCATGAATTGAAATAAAGAATTTAAGACGAAATTCGTTGTATCATAGCTGAGATGCACCATTCAAAGAGAAACCTCCGCAGTCGATCAATTAAAAGAATGCATACGTTGAGGAAAACGCCATCTACAGGACGCCTTTTTCAAACACTGTTAATCTGGGTTACCAGTGTTTATAATCTGGGGATTATATTTGTATCGCGTTTTTCAAAAGTTTCCGTTTTTCAGTGTCATCCTTTATTAAAACTTGATGAGGGTTAAAATGAGCACAACTGCTCCGGAGGATATTTATTATACTTTGAGTTTAACACGTTTTCTGTGCACGAATGCACTAGTTTAAAATATGCACCCAAATTAACGCTTTGCAGGAGACGAGTTAAATACCGTTCTCCATTAAGTACACAATAATATGTGAAACAAGAAGAGATTAAGCACAAACCTCTCATCACAAAGTTAAAAAATTTATGCCTGTGTTTCTAGTCTATAGAAAGACCAGTATTAGAATCTCGAGGAACAAAATAAGCGAAAATGAGAAGAAAAAATGATCGAAGATACTCCGTGCAAGCAGCCGGTTGCCCGATGTGCTGGCCTCCTCGATCATTTCGAGAGAAATGATAAGAGGAAACGGAAAAATCACACCTGGCAACTGATCCTTCCACGAACTCATTAAAAAGCATCTCAGATTTTGCATAAGTAGCAAAACATACCACTGAGAACTTGTTATTTTTCTCAAACACACTGACGAGCCCAAACACTTCCAGGCCGATCTCCTTCCTGTAACACTCTGATGATAGGAATCCGAATACAAATCTGACTAGTGTTTTCGTCAAAACTGGGCTGCTTCTATATCTACTCTAATTAGATAGTTAGAAATTAATTCAGTGATGCCACCGTACAGCGCTCTAAATGCAAAATTTATTGAAGAATCTCCGGGCGCGAAATTTCACTTACATTGTCATTAGCATTTCTTGAAGGATAACAAAATTATGCTACAAAATATTGTAAGAATTGTATTGTAGCTGCTGAATTATTTCAGCATCTCCTGAAATTGTAAAAACTACAAATTATACAAATTACACCGACGAGACGCTCAAAATGTCTAGATAGGCTCTTCATTCTAGATATTCAGTCATTATTTCCCATTAAAACGGTTATTCATGAACTCGTTTACAACGCAAGTATTACTGGTCTCAAGTAATACGTTTCCAAGTCGTGTTATATAGAGAAAGCAGTGCTCACAAGCTTTATAAATGTTCGTACTTTAAAAACATTCTCAAAATACTGAAATAGCAGAAGAAAAAATGAATGATGCTGTCCGTGAATTTGAGCTAATCTCAAAGCGCAGGGAGGCCTTCAGGACGGCAATAAGTAAGATCTAGCCGCTCCATCTTCCCTCGCAGCATTTTTGCGCCCGCTGCAACACGCTCACTAATTCCAGGCTAAAAGAAAACACGACATGAATATGCAGACGTGAACCTCAAAATGAAACACCGTCGAAAAAATTAATCGCAGGAACGCGTTCGGTCTCTGGCGGCGGCGGCGGTCCCTCCCTTCCTCCTGCTAAGAAAGTCAAATCTCTAGTCGCAACCGCACATGGGTTCCAGCCACGAGCGTTCAAAACAAGTCCATGGTTAATTAGGAGGGCCTAGGCTGCATGAGTACACGAGAAGAACCTCGTAAAATATCAAGGATCATACTAATGAAAGGATCCCAGGGCAAAATTAAACAGAGCTTTCCGCGAGTCCGACGCTATTCAAGGTAAAAACGTCACCCGCTGCCTGCCCAGGACTGGGTCCAGTGAAGTACCGTTTACTTGTGCAGCGAAAAGAACCGAATTAGGAGAATTGTAAAAAACTTCGCACATAGTGAGGAATTTTCAAGATACGGCACGGCACATAGAAGAATAACATCTAGAAAAAATGTTACGGACACTGAAACCATGATTTACACTAGTTAATTACATTGTTCGCACCATTTTGCAGCTTGCACAGAACCATAAACCGGTGTGTTATAGTTAATGATGATCAATTAATAATGCTTAGATTTCCTTAACAGTGGCACAACAAGGTAACCATTCAGGTTCTACAAGCCAATTTCGAAATTTAATCCACAAATTTTTCGAAGCAATTACCATTATCGACAAGCGTAACCTTGAATACTCCGTAGTGCTCGCTTGTACAGTTCTTTGGAAATGCAAAGCTCAACGACAGCAATTATAACATAAAACACGTTAACGTGACTTCCATTAACCTGAAAACTGATACTGATACGATTAACTCTGCACATGAAATGAATTAGAAGGAAATAGGGAAAATATTGTACCATTTTAATAGAGTTCATCATGGGCGTCAAAACAGTATACTGTTAAATCACCCTAAAATTAGTGTCATTGAATACTTGCAAATTAAGCGTCTAGACAAATAGAAAATATGCCTTTCTATCATATTTTCCCGTGTTCTAATGATGAAACACGGTTATAGAAAAAGAACTTCACAAAATTGAAGGCTTTACCTACTGACAGGTTGAAATGAGGAAACTCTCAAAATACAACAAAAAATAACTCAATTTTCAGAATGGAAAATAAAAGGTCAAACATCCGACGATGTTGCGAGGGTTCAGTGCAAGATTTAGGCGAGGAGCCCAGGCTGTTCCAGCGGCCACCTATAAAGACCAAATGGCCATTGGGATGAGAAGTTTGCAGAGAGGGCAATAGGGTGCGATAGCGAGGAGAAGACACTTAAGAGACCTAATCAGCGAACGTCCACAGACTCTTAAATGAAGACAGCAGCCGTAGCAACCCTCGAGCTCCCAAGTTTCCGCACACAACCGAGCTTTCAACAACTTCAACTCGAGTAACGCAACTTACGACTCTGCAAGGGGATCCGGACCCTCACTGACACCATGGACTTAGAAACTGGAGGGGAAAACACTCCATTAACAGCTTAGAAGGGAGAAAACATTTCGGATGAGGAGGTCCTAGTAAATTTCAGTGATAAAAAAACTAAGAGCAACCCAAAATAAAGCCTTATCAATATAGAATAGCTACTACGCGTTTTTGAGAAATGAAGATTTGAATGAAAGTTATGAATTTCATTTTAAAATTAAAACATGCATTAATACATAGCAAGTCATAAAACGTACATTTTACAAAATATATAATTTAATGTCAGTTAAAAAATTCGTACTAGTTTGGGCCATCCAGGGGTTTCTCGCATGCTGGTGAACACCACTCCCTTGCAAGGGGTAATAAGAATAAGTCGACATTGAAGGAAATGAGACCTAATTTTTTTTATTAAAAATACATTACATAACTTCAATGGCCAAAAAAGCCAACTGCGTTGGCCGAAGTCAGTTCAGTTTCACAGGAAAGTTTTTGGCATCGACAAAACGCGACCGATTTCTTGGCTGTTCTAATACCAAAGATTCATTTCATTTTACTGGTGGACGCTCAGCGTATCACTGAGAGAAGGCGTAAGCTCTAAATGCAAAGTGATTACTTTACTTAACAATAGAAGATCCTTGCAAACGAATCTAAAATTATTCCACGACCGAACAATAGGGCCATTACTTAACTCCGAAGATATTTTACCGATAGGTAGGGGATTATGGCTCACTAATAACTCCCGTCCAGCGCCATGTAACACATGGGCACGACTCGCCGAACGCTTGATCTGAGGATCACTGAACATATCGGAGGCAGTCATCGCCCAGTAATGTCTTCTAGTTTTCCCAAAAAAAATCCATGTGCATAGAAGTAACAAGTTAAGAAAGAAAGGGAAGAAAAGATAAAAGAAAGCATGAAAATGGAATGAATCAAAGTGGGCACGAAAGATGGACGTTACGAATGCCTAGCTAATGCTGAGGTAACCTAACGGTGTCTCGCAGGGGACGCCAGTCTCCATAGCATGAGATAGACAAACCTAATTATCCTAACCCTCTTGCCTATGGCCTATCGTATCCTCCCTGAGGGGGCAAATTGGCTGAATCATTAACAAAAATTTTCTTCATTAATAATCGACTCTTATTACAGTACCTTGAAAATTTAAAGTTTAAATTGCTGTACATTCAAAAATTGAAGCTCTCTGTCAAAGGTGCGCAGAACCCTAAATCCTACAAATATTGAAACAATGCAACGTATTTCCTTTTTTCTTTTCAGACCCTTTAGATACTTCAATAAACATATTTAGTCTCGTTGATTTTACACTTGAAGTAAATACTGTCACTACAACTTAGGTCAACATTGTCAGGCTAAGTATTTATAAGAATTTTTGATTACCCCTCATAGTTGCGATATATCGAAACCAAAAACTATGACCGCAACCGATACTGACTTTCATTCTTAGGTCAGTAACCATATCCGACAATGACCGACGTCGGCGGATACCGATACCACTGCCAATATAACTACAACTACTTAAGAGCAGTCGATGCCAGCCCCAGCCGAAACCACCTAACAAGAAACATTTTGACCTTAATTTGTAAGTGGGTCTATCTCTAAACCATGTCACAGTTGCAAAAGATGATTGATGGAATATATATATTCATACGGTAAAAATTGAGAGCGGCTTGAACTAAGGCTCCAGCGGCGGCTGCAAGATAATTGGCAGCCGGCAGCAGGAGCCGTAGGGGAAGATAAAGGCAGTCAAGGCATTTTTTACTAAGAAATGAAGCCCGCCTGCAATATATTACACGTGGAAGGAACGCAGCAAAAATATGCCTCATTAGAAGACAGAAGTGATAAGAAGAGCAATAACGCAAAGAATGCTTTCAGAAACGCATTTTTAGCAACAAGCAAAAATCGTTGTCTCTCCAGATATGAGTCGACGTCTTGCATGAAAATATGACACGGTGCTAATGACGGTCGCTTTTGTCACGGTAGATGCCGTTGATTTAGCAATGAATAATAAAATAAAACAGCTAAAAACGTTACAAATGTTTATAATTCCTGACTCCTTACGCGTTCTTCATTACCATTGAAGAAGTTTCGTATTTAATTCATTAATGTATGACGTGTATTTCTCAATGAATCTTGCTAATAGTTTTATAAAGTGGTTCTTACTATGATATTTGCATCAGAAATATATTTTGAAGGAAATTTTTGGTCCACTCACTGAAATAAATGTGATTTCATGGTCAGTCAGACATGGAGTACTAAATGCATAAATTCGAAACAAATTGGTTCTACTAAATGTATGTATCAATTTCATTAATAAATTATTCCAGTACAAAAATGTTCATGCGCTGTACATATAATCGATAAAACAAACGTTGCCAGTACTTTCTGCTATCACCGTCCTTATTCGGTATTCTTCCCATGAAGTGTCCAAAAAATTGGACGCCATGCATTGATGGGTCAACACTTTGGCTATTATTCTCCACGCAGATAAAATTACATGCCTACAAATATCTCTGATGTGAATTTTAAAATGTATTTTTTTGATACCACAAATTTGGTCACTCTACTAATTTTCTTTCTAATCAAAACTAGCTTCTTTTATTGATGAACGCGAATTTGATGGAAACTTGAAAATTTGTATTTATACATGATAGTGCTTTGGTTACATTAGGTTAGGTCAGATGATCGTGTGTACCACATATGACCCACTCCGGAAGCAAACTGTTAATTTAACCTGCCTCACCACGTGAAACTCCAGAAGCGGAGATGTGAGTCCATTGTATCTAACATGTCACAATCTCGACTTTGTAATAATTACAATAACAAGAAAGCCATTTTTCATTTCAAAAGGCAATTGAAGGCTATTACAAAACAATTTTAATTACCTACATTCCAGGGTCATATTCTAAAATGAAATGATCTATGCAAAGGAATGAAAAGGGGCTGCACATTAGATACAGAAATGCACATGGACTGCTCATCCATCTCAGTTAAACAGCACTAAAATTTACTTACCTGCGTGGGCGCCGTCTTCTCTCAATGGGAGAAAAGTCGTAAAAACCCTCGGTAAAAGATCTTGCACCATTCTTTGGCACAGCTGCCTCACTCTGACAACAGAGAGCGCAATCTCACTAAAAATACTTGAAAGGAACCATCGATCCGTGGAACTATTTACCTGCCGGAAGAGTGGCAAGTCATCAAAAAAGGCGCGGGAAGAACTGCGACGAGATCACCACAGCAGCAAGGCCCGTACTGGATTATCGCGCCCCATGGTATACGCTCTCGCAAGTAGTCTATTCTGACTTGGCGGTCACATAATAAGAATTCCACAAACTTAGCTGTTGCTGGGACCATAACCTTTAAATCATGCTCTTGTACTTTTAAAAATACAATAAAATATGTTCACTGATTTACATATATTTGCTCCTCGACTTCTGCACATCAAAACTCGGCGACCAAACTCGAGGTCCGACCAATTATGGTAACAGGTGAAAAATGCGCGTTTCACGTTTATCCATCACCGCTAATCGTACATAAATTACAGTTGTAGAATGTCATTCGAATACTACATTTTTCACTACTCCTGCAGTTCGCGAATATTCTAACTGATCGTTGAAGACTTTCTGACCTTTTATCTCTTTACGTCCCGAATTAATATCTCACAGTAAGCTAATTTTTTTGTTTCACGTGTTTGAATCAAAGTTCCAATTAAAAAACTTGAATAGGTTAACGGAAGTAGGTGCTCTACGCGTCACATTCGTTATCAAATTTTGAAAAGCGAGTACAATCCCTTTGAAGAAATGTTCTAGTAATGTTCCAGCTAAGCTTACGTGGGACTTGAAAGCGTGAGACCAAGGCGTAGGCGGTTGGTACAAAGGGTGTGGGCTGACAAGTATATTATCACTAATACTATCATGATTATGAGGATGAAAGTAGCATTGAAGTTTATACGTTTTTGCTAATATTTCAGCTTATTAACTTGTTAAACTCAAATGAGTGCAATTAGTGCACAACGGAAAAGTGGAAAAATAAGAATATAATACTCGTGCTGTGCTTCAGGTTCTTGAAAATTATTCTACTAATGGTGATAATCATGATTACATAATAATGCCAGCGATTCATGATTTCATTTATAGATGTTACAATATTCTATTGAACAGAAACGAAAAAAGTTAGCATAACAAATGCCGATAGCGCGGGAACATTTTCAAAACTTCAATGATAATTGAAATAAGATAAACGAGGGTCAGGCGCATTACCAAATCATAGAGTTATAAGAAACACCATTGAAATTATGCCGTTCACAGATTAACAAAAATTTATGCTTTTGATCACAACAATAATCAAAGTGCCTAAAAATATAATTTTATGTACATTCGCATAGTTTCCTCGCCATATCACTTCAACTCTGACAACGAGAATAACTGAGAATCATGAGCATCAGTTAATTAGGGCAAGGATTAAAATAAACAGGAAGGTCCAAAAAAAGCCCTCAGTATTTGTAATTCAATAATTTCGAAACGAAAAACCAGCGCACGAGTGGAAATTCTCATTGAGCGCCATCTACGACATTAAATTTACACTTCACTCTCGTATGAAATTAGTAAGTGTAATTCGAAATTAATGAATTACATAGAGTAAACTTTTTTAGAACACTTTGTCGAACAGGAAATTCTGGAGTTCGGTCAGCCTTCTTCGTTAAGGGATAGTTTCCTGAATGGAAATTCTTGAATGAGGAATAGTAGTAAGTACGATTTTCGAATACAGCAACAGAATGAAAGGAATAACAAAAATGTTATCAATCAATTTAGACGCGCAAGCGATAGGAGCGGTGCCAGCACGTAATTGATTTCTTTGCATTCTTTCGAGACGTATCTCAGTGACGAAGCTTTAACCTCAAAGTTTTCTTTTGAATACAGTTACAAAATGAAAAAAATTACATCTCTGGTGACTTGTTATCTACCTAAATTTAACATTTCTGCGATTGATTGTAAATGTTTTCTCGCACCCTCCTACATACACGTAACGCCAAGCGCACAACGAACGCGATTTATAGTATCGAATAGCGTGACAGTTTCCTCTAGTACTCCTTCACACTATCTAGATATTTCCACAATTTTGAATCGAAGCAGTGTGCGTCGGTGAATTGGATAAGAATGAAAAAGCAGGTCAGTGTTCGATAACACAACAGCATGCCACTCTCAGTAGCTGCAGCAGGTGTTTTATGGCACTTTAGAGAGCGATCATGCGCTGAGCTGATGGGCCTCGGCATCAAAGGCGCTCATTGTCTAACCGTCAACGCGATCGCCCAGCAAGACAACGCCTCAACGAACTCCGCTTGTGGATCGGCTGGGATAGAAAATAAATTCTGTGAGATTCACCACGATGTGAGAACGGAAGACTTCTGACTTACAATGGACCCCATAAGCCACGCGAAATGATTAAAGGGATGACGTCTTAAATTAAACTTTGTCTGGTAACATGAGCGTAGTCTGTAAATTTAATTCATATTAATTTGAATTTGAAACTCATCGTGGTGAAACTAAAACCTATCATCCTGGTAACTCGGAAAACAAGTACAACCAGTAACTACGTTATTAGACGAACTTCAAATAATTTATCATCGAAATGTATCATGTCTTGAGAAATATCATGACAATGGAAGAGCACGAAAGCGACATCCAAAGCTGTCCAGACACACTCATCAACTGAACACGTAGACTGAGCGACCTATGCTGTGTGAAAGATCATCAACGAAAAGCAAACAATGGCAAAGAGTTGATTGATTGAACTAAAAATTGAAAATGAATACGAACCGAACCATTAAGACAGCCTACGTTAAAAACGGCATCTCGAAAAAATGAAAACAAAAAATTAGGTCTTAACCACGCAGATCGTGACGTGTTCAAGACTCGAAAAATCCTTAACACGGCGAGCCCGGCCTGTCTGGCGGAGTTGAGTCCACGGCCACCTAACAGCGGCAGATATACGACGCAATTAGAGAACAAGACATGCTCTTACCCGCCCACATTATTTCACGGCCTGAACAAGCACCCCGGGACATACACTTCACTTAAAGCTACAAATTCTGGCCACTTAAAAGCGGGCATCGCTTCCAAGCAACTTGCTTCCACTCGTGACCGTAACAAATCAGTTAAATGTAAAAATTACCAGCTAAGATACCGCAACTCCGAAAATTCAACGAAATTACGGAGATAAAACAACGGAACGTTCTAAAACGTTGGCATGACGTTTATCCTCAAAAGGTGCCGAGCAATTTAAAATAATAAAAGCTTTCAATTCTACTACTGATCGGCTTAGAAAAAGAAACGTGAGGGAATATCACTCTGGAACATAATTACTGAGTAAACGAGTGCAAAGGAAACCTTTCTGCATTATATCTCGATTATAGGCGAAATTACACCGGAAACAATTTAGCAAACTATCAGTTAAGTAATATCAGTGAAAAATATTGTTGATTACAATTCACACACTATTTCAATTGAAGCCAAAGAAGTTATAACAAAAAATAAAAATGTCCATAAAGTTATATGACGTCATTGAACTACATAATAGCAATAATAGTAAGATTAACGATTTTAATAAGGAATATGATGAAAATAAAAAAAATAGCAATAACAAACATTGATAGATCATAAGTAAAAAAAATTGATTCAAGTAGTAATAATGACATTACAATTAAAATAAACGGTTAGGACAATAAATCCATTTTTTTTTAACTAAAAGTAAAATCATTTATCCTAATGAGTACGAGCACAATTTTCAGTATGGTTATTTTGGTAATGAGTATTACTATCACAAGGAGGTGTAGCAGCAGTAGTAAGGATGGCAGCGCTATAGTAACTCAAGATTACCTCATATCGAAAGATAAGCAACTATTTAGTATAGACCTTGGAGACCGGGAAATCTATGCACACAGGATCCCTTGCGCATAGAAACGGCAAGTTAGTAAGGAAGAGGATGAAAAGGTAAGAATGATCAGCATAGAAGCCATTAAAATGTAAAGAAGCAAAAGGGCACGAAAGATGGAAGGCTCATAGGCCTGGCTAGAGCTTCACAACTAGGTATGAAGCTCAGGTCAACAGAAATGCAAGACCCTCATCAAGTCCTGCTCCTACTCCTCATAGTCCTGTTAATTCTCTTATTCAATTATGGATAGTAAGTATGAGAGACATTTGTCAACAAAGATAGAAATTATTTAGCTGTAAAACTATTCATACAATTTTTGTCCTTCACATTTCCTGATAAGCGGTAGGAATATATCAGTGCTGGGCAAGGATTGAAACAAACGCCTGCACGCTGGAAAATGTGAATAAGCGCAGTGACTTACCAGACACTGTCACAGGACAGACTCTCCCAATGCGCTTGCAAATGATATAAGCTGCTCTTGTTCGTCCTAAAAATTTCACCATTTTCACTTTTTCAAAATCCATGGACACCGATAGAACTAGAACACTAGAATTCAAGAACGGTTAATTTTTTTCTATGACATTTCAAGATTATTAAGGGTATACGGAAGCCCTGTTATCGGTATTTCCCGCGCACATTTCAAACCTCGTGAAAGCGATAACACAAATAAAATGTAAAACTGTAATTGAAGTGACACAACAAAGGTTCCAAGTCGCACTGCCTCGGTTAGCAAAACCAACTCCAGAAGGCAAAAGGAGGCTCCCGAAGTATCAAGAAAAGATGAGTATGCTAAGTGAGAATACGAAAAATGAAAATCAAGATATGTATGTCAGGGTATTTGTTGTTGATAGTATTTTAATGAAGGACCTATGTTATCAATTCTAAAGCAGACGATAAGCATCAAATGAAGAAAGCAGCCGAACTAAAACTTTTGAAGTAGAAGTGTAGGCCGTCAGTTGTCTTGTAATACGTGACAAATAAAAGCAAAATGCCAGGCAAGGCCCGTCACTGACTTCTGCAACGACCATTGCAGCCTCCGCGGAGTGTCTGGGGACGCAATTCAGAAATACTGAAGAACACATTCACAGAGAAACATAGGGAGAGAAAAGTTCAATCAAGGAATTCCCTTTTCCCAGAAGCGTCATACGTTAAATTCCTCAACGCGTACTACAGCTGCGTTAACAATCCTTTCGAACAAAGCAGCGGACGCGGAACACTGTCGTTGTAATAGAGCCAATGATAATAATGAACAATAGAGGCCATCTACCGACGCTGACGCTTACTCGTGCTTTGGCGACGCACTGTTGCTAACAATGTCAGAGTTTTGCTTTTATCTGCAAACTCTGCTCACCTCACATGTTAGCTATAATTAAGATTTAATTTGGTTACATATTACAACCGACAATGCAAACGAACCTTTGAAATCCTAGTACGAATTACTTATGTAAAAGCAAAGAATTAACTATAAAAAATTATTTTACACCAAACTTCAGCTACTTGATGAAACATAATTGAAGAAAACCCTCCAGTCTACTTTTGGCTTTTCTGTAGTTAGTAATGCACATATTTAAACTGAGCATCTGGCGATTTCAATAGAAAAAACAGGTCGATTTATTTACAAGCATTATTTGATCTCTCTATGCTGAGTGCAGGAAGGATGATCCCTCGTTTTTCATTATTTTAGTGCAATTCGATGACGTGAATGTCCTTTTGTCTCTAAAATATAACTGACAGAACACGTTTATAATACCGCAGGTTTTCTTGTAATACTACACAGCTAATATCTCTTCACAAAATCCTGCTCGCTGTCGTTGATATTTTTTGAGCTTTACACCATCATATCAAGGTCAACTAAGGCACAAAAAGTAGCACACATGTGATCGTGTACAGCCGGACCGACAAAAGGTTAGTAAATGTTGCTCTGATAACATTCACGTCAATAGCTAGTATCAAATGAACATGCTCGACCGCAAAGTAATTCGACACTTTTGTCCTGAGTTGGGGCGCTTAAGTCTAGTTCAATCGCGTACAACCTGCAAAAGCCTATAACTAATCAACTAGCGAAATAAAAAGTATTTTAATTACTAAAGATCAAGTAACTGCTACCTATTTTGAACGTCAACAAATTTTTAATTAAATTTGTCTTCATCTGAGGGAAGCTGCTATTCTAGGAAGAATATAGTAACGAGGAAAAAAGTTAAAGGTACTCATTCTTCAATGGAATTCACATATACTTGGTTAAATTCAGATCATGTCGGTAATACAATAATGTGTTGATCATTAATATGATACAAAGTATGGACAATAGAAATATTTAGAAGAATAAATTTTGCATCATTAATAAATTAACTTAGCATCAAGTATGACCGGCTAGGTACATCAAATTTTATCAGGACTTGGTTATAAAAAGGAATAAAAGTTTCAAAATGGAGTATCAGTCACCAAGCAACATATGGGTGAGAATGCGCCCGGCGCACCCCTTGTGCAAGCGCGTACAGAAGACTGTCGTCGCGAGCATACATCTATTGGCGTACATACGACTCCTCTCTACGTACATATATCTTCACGTCTAAACCATGGCAAATTTATAACTGGAGTAACTTCTCTTAAAAAAAGATACCCAGTAGGTAATAATATTTTTGTTGGTTTCATATCATTATTGCAATAACTTATAAGAAATCCACAATTCATGTGCCAGAAAATTGTTTCATTGCGATACTTTGAACTACCAAGCGTCGTCACAGAGCCGAAACGACCGCCTTATACCGACGTCAATATCACGACGGGAGGCGAACGAAGTTCCTGCCCTACTCTTTTTCAAGTAAAAAAGAAATTCTGCAGTAGTCGCCTAAAAACCATCCGAATTAGTTTCAATTTTGTACAATTCCATGCAGGGCGTTAACAAGATAATCGTCTTCTAAGCTCATACCAAAAATACTTCATTGATCGAAAACATTTTACACTTGTGATCTCTTCGTGAATCGCAGCAATACGCGGAAAAATCGAAGTAAAATTGAATACGATTGAATGAAATAATGGATAAATACACCCTCAGCTTCATTTTACAAATCTCTACGCCATTGACACAACGCGTCACCTTAAAACTGTCGTGCTACAAACCAGAGAGAAGTATTCATATATTTACTCATAACTTTACATACATCATTTCCTATTTGCAGAATTTTCAAAAAGGTCATATCGGAGGCGTTAAGAGCATCTACATCGGTCCCAATTGAGGTATCGATCCTAAGACTGGCATCGGCTGCGACAATCGGCCACGACTGATGCAGGGGCGAATGCATTTACGATGCTCATCGCATGCAGGGCCGTCGCAGCTAAGCGTGCAGCTCTCACGGAGCTTATCTCGATAAGGTCGACCCATGGACAGGCGCTAGTCGAGATGCCTCTCATAAATTGAAGATGAGAAGCGGCCCGATCAATTGATATCATAACTTCTAAGAACTGTGATAGTAGACTTGCAGCGTGTGAACTTATGAAATATTCTTCACACCGATGTAGACCCATATACTATATTCAATATTTATATTTATAAGCATTAGATATGACAATACCGTCAACTAGACATTCCATACTGCAATTTTTCTTATCTCACAAATAGTTTAATGAAGTATTTCTGCACGGCTCACCTGATTAATAATAGCGATGAAGTCAAACAGCGAACACTATCTCCAATTCACTGTATTTCCGAGATTATTGATGTATGAGAGAGCTTGAGGAATTTAAATAATCCATGATACATAGCAAACTCAGCTAATACAAAAAATTCAAAGATTCGCATTCAATACGTTTATGCACCACACTTTAATAAAGTTTCATAGGAATCACTCTTTATCAACTTTGAAATAAGAATAAAATCTTTCCTTGATTCACCTCTGTAAGAAGACAGCAAGGCTAAAAAAAATTAGTCGACACTTGCAGCAAATTCACCACATTAGACACTAAACATGATCAACACCCCAGTAGAACCAATCAGCGACGCACACTAAACCAAGCGTGCGTACAGACAGACAGTGTGTGTGTGTGCAGCTCAGGTCTCAAGAAGCGTATCGCTATCAGATAACGCGTTGCTGATAAGCGTTCACGCTCACCTGCGAAGCGGAACTCAAGGAACGGTACTACAGGACAAATGAACTGCAAGCGTCTGGCTGACCAAGAGTCAACACAAGAACCTGAGAGTGTACTCAGGAAGACGTGAGGAATAACGTAGCGACCGCTTCGCGGCAACTCTACAAACAAGTCAGTCGTCACACCAAGATGCCAAACTAACACCTTTCTTTCCAGACGGTCACCATCAAGTGATAAACTTAAGCCTTGCCTATCGATTATTACCGTACGTAAGAAGAGTTTGAAGGATAGAGTACAGGCAAGAAAATAAATAGTACTTCATCGAAACCTTGATAAGCCCGATAATTTACTTAATTTAAAATTACATGCCTGGGAAAAATTGAGCCAAAGCAATAACAATCGACTGAAAAAATGAAAAAAGTAAAATAAAAGGAACATACTAAGAAATTAAACTAAGTGGCAAAGTGATCAGGGTAAAGTCTTTCAATGAAAATAGAGAAAGAGATCCAACAACGAGCAAGAGCTACTGGAAAAATGACAGAAAATAAAACTAGCTTCACAAGTGGTTCACCACTTCAATGAAAACATAAATCCAACAAATTTGCGACTTCTAAAATACTGAGTAGATGAAGACCACGCTATGTAATTATTATTATTGGTATTAGCTATTCTAAAACTCCCTAGTACCATGAAATGCGACTTCAATAAGGCAAAGAGAAAGAACCATTTAGTGTTGACTAAAGAGCAAGGAGAACCTGTACACACGGTGTCCCCACGCAGGATCTTCTGCGCATAGAAAAGCAAGTAAAAGAACGAAAAACAAGAAAACGCAAAGAAAGGATAGCTAAGAAGGTAAAAAAATTGAAAGAAGGAAAGTGTGAACGAGAGATAGAAGTCCCAGTCCTATCTACAGCTCATGTAATCTAAGAGTGCACTGGGATTTCCAGACCCCTTAGCATATGATAAACAAACCTAACTAACCTAACCCCCTATTGGCTATCTCACGACCCCTCGAAGAGCTTTGTCACTGTCATATTTTGTACGGTGGTTAGAACAATTTTTCTAGTTTATCCATCGGGCCAACTGACACTCGCTAAGAAGTTAATTCGAGTAACACTTCAGAAGAAAAGACGCCAGTGCATTCCTTGGTCTAGTTATCCCCTTTTTTATTCTAGCGAATATTCAGAGACAAAACTGTTACACAAACTCTTGACATTCACTAAAAACGCCAATATATCGACCAATCTCGTGAAAGAAAAAGCCTACCTCAAACAAAGCCTACCCTACTGTAAGAACAATGGCCTTCAAGACTCCCGAGATCAATCGTAGCAGGAGACTAGCTACATCATATATCTGGGGATCGCCAAGCTCTTAAAGCAAACTACTGGCAAGTACGACCGAATGTTCAACTCGTTTAGCTCTCTTCGCCTTTCCTTCGAAGAGATCTCGTAATCCTCCTTGGCCGCGACAAGGTCTCATCTACGCTACCAATCCCCTGAAGCGTAACACCGTGGGGCTACTATGCTTTGATCTCATTGCGTTGACCTCGAATGTCACCGATGAATTCATCAGTCACTGAAACTCTTTGAGGAAGTCAAAGTGAACTTCAATATAATTCATTGACACGTAGTTGAGTATAAAACAACACTCATTTTGCAGAGTACAATTCCGTTATGTTACTCAGTAAACTGACATACAAAATATCATAGTATCATCATAGCGAATTTATCCGTTGTTTATAAAATGACATATATTTTTCCGTCAAGAATGAAGAAAACACAAAGCCAGGTCAGGAACAAGGAGACCACATTAGGTCCCAGAGAAAATACTCGATCATACATTAAGTTTGTTTACTAATCTAAAAGGTATAAAATTCTGGAACATAAATCTCTCCTAAAGAAAAACCGCATCCTTTTTATTTACATGGGTCAAACAACATGATCAAATCAGATCTAATCTGAAGGCGATCAAAGGCAACATGTAAATTGATTGAACGTCGGACACACGGAATGCGAAGCAGCGCTGAGGGATCTTCCGACTGTGGGTCTTGCGGGGAGGATCTCAACTTATTGGGCTTCGTAAGACAACCACCAAACACTATGTAACAACAATTCAAACACTTGAAAATTTGCAGCACACTTCGAAGTTAAGAAAAGTCTTGAAATTAGACTAACTGACAGAAAAAATATTGGCGCTAGTTTTTCATATGTTAAGTTAAATAAGAAACATCTGACAAACCTTTCTAATAAATCCACACAAAAAGGCAAGAAGTTTTCAGTGCATAGCAAAGCGAAACAAAATTGACTTCTAGTACACTTTAGAACGAAGTCAAATATTCATTTTTTCTACATGTAGCAACAAAAAAGTCAAACATAAAATGCATAAATAGCATTGATAACCGAATCAATGATAATTACATTATCACTAGCAGAGCACTCCTCAAAACAGATGTGTTAAGTGACGTACGGTGAAGTCACCCAGGCACATAGAAGAGCTAATGCTACTTCTTCGCTGTACGACTTTCGGAATGATACAGAGCCACATCCTGAAGATCCATAAAGCTTAGTTTCGAGGGCAAGAACACAAAAGAAATATCCGCCCAAAATGAAGCCTAAACATGCCCTAGCCTCCGACTGCCGCACAGAACAACTGCGTAAATCAAATCGAGGCCATAACCCATACTAGTCATACATTACGTAGTCCACTGAGGTGAATTGATGTGTGAATGCTAAACACAACAGTAGCATTAAAAGATGTTTGGTGTCAAGGCGACGTCACGTATCAACACTACATTCAATCCCGGAGAACGGGCACCAAGTGTTTATCAGGAGCACTGAGAGGAGGGCTTAGCAATCGACGCTTTGCAGGAAGAAACGTGTTTAACAACGACGTGAAGCTTCACGGCATGAACCATTTTCCTGTAACAATCGCTTCATAACATCAACATTTACATCGTCTAACTACCGTATTCATCACACAGCACACAAGTGGGCAAATATAATAGTCTGTTAATTGTCAAAAATAACAAGAAAAATTGAAAATGAAGAAAAAAGCCACACCTGTATACTCAACGCACTCTGACATTGCGACAAAATACATTTTCGGGTTAAGGTCACCCCACAACGTCAAGAGATTTCAAGCCCAGTCAGCAAGAAGGCGGTGACCGTAGCGGTACGCTGCGTCAGCATCAACACGATCCCCCAGTGTGATGGCTTCAGGAACCACAACCCAAAACAACGCAATTGAGTCCAACTGTGGTTCTCATGCCATCGAAATCTGCAAGTGAGCAACTGA
Organism: Orchestia grillus; assembly: GCA_014899125.1. NCBI lineage: Eukaryota > Metazoa > Arthropoda > Malacostraca > Amphipoda > Talitridae > Orchestia > Orchestia grillus. Next base: position 26,670 of record VOMN01086999.1, read on the forward strand.
ACATGCAGGATCAAACTCTAGTCCGTTTTGAGTTTGGTACACAAGTGCTCAAGGGCTTCGTCAACATACTGTGAGAATGGAGGTATGTCGAGGGAATGAAAACAGACTTTGGCAGCCTTGATTTTGGTCACGCATGTTATGAAAACGATGTGAAGTTAATTGGATCTGAGTCACAGTATTTCAAACAAAAAATGAAAATCAGGCATGAAAAAAACTAAGGCATGAAAAAATGAGATACGATTCGAAAATACCAGAGTTTCGTAAAAGTCAGTTTTTCTACGTTCTAGGAATACGAGTTTCTCATACGCACATTGATGTAATCCTCGTTATAGAATTAAATGAAATAAAAAATTCATTTCAATCATGCATTCCAGAATACACCAAGTTCTCGGACAAGACTGCATAATGGAATCCGATAGGTGACTCGTAAAAAAATAAAGAAATTCCAGCCAGAATTTTCTGTCGAACTATGAATGCTTCTTTTCACAAAAATTCTTGAAATATATCTGAAATCACGACAAAATGTTCGCCAACAATCGTCCAAATGCCGTCCTTGATACCAATCATGGGTGAGCAAAACACAACTTTTTTTCAGTTGTCTGAGAAGCTCCGACCTCGACTGGGAACCCAAGATTTCTAGAAGCAATTAACGAAGGCTTAGAGAGCAGCCGACCTTAATTTTGGGAATGGTTGAGACTCTTTCAATTGCATTGCTGGCAGGAGAGCTTCACAGCAAATCCTCCTCACGGACACTAACGGTCCTCTTTTTTGAACTTTATTGCACGATGCCAACGTTCAAGTAAAAAGAAGAGCGAAAGCTCCAGTTCAGCATGAAAGGCATCGCTTCAGAAGCTCGGATCGACGTTATCGTAAGAGCGATCCTACCGAAAGGATGGCCCTACAATACAACGGGGGTGTTCGATTCTGTCCTCCTCAGTACTTGAGTATCTAACTGCTCGCGGATGATACCAAACACGATGAAATTATCTCAACCCTTTACCGTCTGCATGAACTTCACAACTCGCTTTCATAAGGATGCTGCTCATTTAACAAAAAAAAGCTAAACTCACTGCAAATACAGAAACACATTAGGCTGTAACTCGTTTTTCGTACGAGAATAAATGCAGCCATGAGGCCAAGATGATTTGAGAGGTGAAGGGTCGGTGAACCAGTTCGAAAATTCAATGTCAAGTTTGCACAAGTTCTACGACATTGACTATAGAGACAAAAAAATATATATATGGACGTCTTCATCACCTTCCACTATTACTGAATAGAGAAAATGCCTAAGAAAACCATGTCAATATTAAAACAAAGTTAAAATACACCTAGATTATTCAGTTATACAGTGATTTTTTTTAGAATATTCATTTATTTGCTGATAACTCTTTGATCGTGAGCAAATTATTGAGAATTGAAGAGTTTCTTTGAGAGCAGCAGTTCCCATGCATGCGGACTGGTGGCTGCGATGCGAGAGGTCGGAGTGCCGCGCCAGCTGACGCTCGCTAGTGAAGTCGAGCTATAAGTCGAGCTATCATCCAACAGGAGATGCTGCGGGGCAGGGACGGGGCTTCCGTTGCTCAAGCATTTTTATTGCTGGCTACGCTGATTGATCAGGGGGTGAAATGCCACGCATACTGTGAACTTTGTGAACACTTCCCTGCCGGTAGTTCATTGCTTTCATCGATCGCGAAGGCAGGAAGAAATTTATCGTGTAGAGAGGATGGCTGTAACATTTTAGCATTTGTAAGGTTTAAATTAGAAAACTTTCATTGCCAACTTGGAATCTTGGAAGTAGGAAAAACTATGAGCAAGGAGAGTTTTCAACGCATTAAATATAACTAATATCGATCATACTAAAAAAGTCTCGTGCAGTAAGTCGAAAATTTTCAAACTCTCGAATGAACTTTAGTCACTTTAGTCATGGGGGTGGAGCTCTACAGAATTTGAACGTTTATTAACCTATAAAGTACAATGATCCCCAAACAGGAATCAATGAACGAGTTCAAAATTATTTCATTACTGCCCATTTGAAAGGCTTAAGGTAACAGCAGAATAAGTAGAGAAATCGACCGATATTACAATTCCTGCATAATGAGGCACCTTCACTTGAATCCAACATATATTAAAAATTATATTTATCCACTATGGTGGCGGCGCAAAAAAAATTTTAATTCAACTAGCTAATGCTGTTGGAAAACGATAGGAGTATGCTACGTTCAAATCTAGTTAATCGCACCACAAATTATCCTTAGAAAATTTTCTAGATTGAAGCAGAACAACTCAATCTTTTTTTCCGGGAACAGCAATCCTTCGAATTTAAGCGGGACAACTAATCAACAAATGTAAAAGCAACAGCCCACGCACTGCTTCCTTGGGCCAACAAAGGAAGAAGCTGTGGTGCCTCACGTGCGATGCGCAGGAGAAACTCACGAGAGGCAGCTCTCAGCACACGCACCCCCTGACCCACATCAGAGACACGAATAATTAATTGCTCAGCAGAACTAGTTGAGCAGAATTCACCTACTAAGGACTTCACGGCCCAGTACAGTCCTGGAAGACACAATTGCAACCGCTCTGCCCGCCTTCCATGACGGCCATCGCGATCATGGAAGAGGCCGTGATCATGGAAGCGGCCGTGATCATCGCGAGGCGGAATGGAGACCGGAATGAGCAACTACGGCCATCCTACGCATTCTGTGGTTCTGCTTATTTCACGCAACGAGGATGATTTTCGTGAGCCACGATTACAACAAAAATCAATTTGAGAATAAATTTAAATTATGGGGGTGGACTTACGAGAATAAAATGTTGATGTGGCAGAAACTCGGATAATTCATCAAATTTTAACAAAGAAAGGAGTTTTCATTACCATAAAAGGTATCGAGATAATGACTACATTTACACATTATCTTCTGTACTACAAAAAAATCATAGATTAATAATTACATGAAGGGCCTAGCAGAAGGAAAAATCATGGCTATAAGCTCTCCTTCAGAACCAATAAAATGCACTTCTATCGTCATAGCTTGAGGAATGACAAACAACTGAGATAGTAATAAGTAGAGAAAGATAATTTAAAACCAATCTCCACAATACTTTCACAAGCCCCCGCGGTAACTCACGGCACGTGCGATGGTATTTCTGATATACTGTAACTGTGGAATAATAAGTATCGTAAATTAATTCCTGCCATGAGATTAACCCACGATGAGTGAACCTTCCGCCCACACAAAAGTAAACGGTGTAATAAAACAACACTTAACCTTTGCACATTATCGAAAAATAGCTAAATATACTTTCAGAGAACATGATTTTGGTGGAGTTTTATAGCAGCATCAGTTTATGGCGCACTACTACAACAGCCAGTCAGCATCTCAAGAGGAAACAACCGCAAAATTGAAGATAACAGTGGTTTCAAGGACACAATAGCACTTCGCTCACGAGAGTGAAAAACGAAAGACCTGGGCTCTTAACTTCAAACCTAGACCCAAAACTGCCTGCAGCCACAACCGCTTGGCTCTCCTGTGCATTCATCCATGGCTAGATACACCTGAGGACTTCTTCGATCACAAAGCATGTTGGCGGGGACCTACACTGATAGCACTTGTTGAGAGCTCGGGAATACCTTCAATCCTAAGGCGCGCCGATTCCCTGGTACAATGAAGGGTTGTCTCCTCCATAGCGACGGTGGTGGAAACTGAGCATTACTCGTAGACATTCTACTCTGGAACCCGGCGATGAAGTATGCCATCAGTGAACACGTATTACAGACCTCAGGAAGAATGGATACAAAGACATTAAAATTTAAGTGCTCTTTGGATATCAGCAGTGAAAAATTTTTCTTCAGGCCTTTGATGATAGGAAATTCTTTCAAGACAAGAACACCTATGTGCTATTCTAAACTAAACGTTAACGGAGATTATAGAAATATACAGTTGAAGATGTTCAGAAATGACACTTTGGCACTTAAACCATTACGATGTTTCATTTCAACTGAATTCAAATTCATTCTAGAACTAAATCATCAGTCTAACCGCAGGCTACTACAACTAATTAAACACTACCCCAAGTGCAGTAATATTTCCGTTAAAGTGACCTAACTCGGGCAGGGGCCAGGCGAAAAAACCTGCGAGAAAAAGTGGCGCAGTAAGACATACATAGCAGGTGCAGAGCAGGTTCACATGAGAGCAAGCATGCGAGGTAACGGTACAGACGACGCTGCAAGCATGCCCACCGCTCATATCAACTGACCGTGCTAGACAGTGTAGACGCTATGCTTCTTTTACAGGCGAGCTCAGGAAAAGCTTGCCAGGGATGGAAAATTTACTATGTATGTACATACGACTACTACCGAACATAAATTATGTATGGTAGATGAAATGTTCGAGTTCATGTAGACATTCGAGCGTGAAAAGAAAGTTAAATGTTAGGTCCAGAACGCCTTGGAAAATAACCTTGGTAACGAAGCGCTGTGGATCGTCAACATCAAATTTGAAGGTCTCACACCACCGGAATGGGCGCTGCATAATTTAAAACCATCTGAACGCACGACCAAACGCAATCTGCGTTGCTGCCGTAACACACAAGTCTAAAAATAACAACTATTCACCACTTGCGTTTAATTGTTGATCGTAATTCAAGAAGCACATATAGTGTTGTTATTAATTTTTGGGGAAATAAAATTTTTAGTATCAGAAATTAGCCGGAATACGAATGCAAAAGCGAAGGCAGACTTCAACACAAAAGAAGATTCAAATTAGGAGGGAATATACGAGAGAACTGTACCACACATCGTCACAGGATAGTTTGGTTGTTTGCTTGGTGAGTCTCTTCGTCCACCAAATCAGTAGTTTATTAGCAAAATAGTAGACGCGCCCTGCTGAAAATGCCGGGATAAATGAAGTTAAATTCTTCAGATACACTCTTATTTATGGTAAATCTGACATGAAATCTTATTTTTAGTATCACTGATACGGACTGCCTTCTCCGACAGTCACTGTCTACCTAAATCCTTGAGAGCGTGACAGAAAGACGGACGGACCAACCAACCAACACTGGGCTATTATTATATATAGTGGGATACTGCTGTAAGCGCCGCTGACATGCGGCAGTATCGTAAATAGGATACCGAATAATTGAGTGTAATTACTGAATGTTATCCGCCACTTGATGTAAAAATACTAAATAGGAAACTGAATACCGTTATAAATGAATGTAATCTAAAAAAGTGAAATGATTCATTTGTTAAAATACGCTATGACAGTTCATTGGTTAGCATAGTTTATTTATAAACAGTTTCTTTCAAATGAAACGATAAGCAACATTTATGCCTCATTACATGCTTCACTGCAAAAATACCATTCAATTCAAGAATAAAGAGATTAAGTCCCATCATTTTTGAAGGACAGCGTATACCAGTTTTAAATAAACTACAACACGATTTCTCATGCAACTAAGAAAGTCTACGCGAAAAAGAAACATTCATGCCTTGAAGATATCGAAAAAACGCATTAGTGCAAAGGCAGATGAAAACAAAAATTTCCTATTTTTCCTTCAGGTACGCGTGAGGAAACGATATGACCGATACTAATGGGATAATGGGAGTTGACGCAACAAAAAAGATGATGCTCTGTTCGTTGCAGTCCAGGTCATGTATGCCCGGAGAGGAGCGTCTCGAGGCTGGGCGGAGTGACCCCGTTAGCATAACGGCGCGGCCGACTGCCCTACACCTCCGCACTCGCTCTTCTTCCCGTCCGCACCCGCGAGACATGCAACAACTCTGCATCCACAAAAGCTGTTTCCACTTATAAATGCACTTTGCACTGTTCATTGCGAGGGTTTTAATCCAAATCGCTAGAAAAGTTTGAGTTCCAGCACTCGTGCATCGTGGAGGTTCTGAAACGCAAACGATTACTGGAAACATTCGAGTGCGACAAAGCACACGTTTACGTGCGAGTCTGCTCCGCATTATCTGAACTAATCTAACATAAATCAGTACAATGAAAAGGAAAACCAAGATTTTGAACAGGAAATTGTGGTAAAATAGATATTTGGATCAGTAATTCACGAGTGACGCATCACTTGACTCCCTTAAACAGCTGTGGCCGAGAGTCGAGGAACGTTATAGTAACAAATGCTTAAATTTGATTCATGTTCCATGACAGACACATCACAATTCTGAGGTCGTAATTTCTAACAGTTTCATAAATGAGAACATTACGGCATGAAGAGTTTTTGCTTGTTAAACATCAGTGTTTACTTACTTCTTTGCTGTTACGAATGACTATGCATAATTACACCGCAGCAGGACTAGAAAGCATCTAACACGAAAGCACCGTTTTGACCGATAAAGAGCCACACCTAAGATTATTTCCCGAATATAAGCGGAAAGTAGACAATAGGAGTCATTAACTCCATATTCAGAAGAACAAAAGATTATCACAGTTGGTGTTTCTAAAGCGGCCACAGCTGAGGCTATTTCTGGGCAAAACTCGCTGCCCAGGGAAGCTAACTAAGGCTGTGGCCATACCTTTTCGAGAAGCCCGGGAATATTAACCCATTCCACTACGATACCAAGTCATCAAGTTGCTGTTCAGGACAAGTTTCTAGGTATCCATCGCCCGGGGAGTATAAATGACCAATCATCAGATCTCGACAATTACGAAACACTCCCGCAGTGGACTAGGTATGACATTAATTCTGTGGCTGTTGGTCCCGTGGCCGCAGGCCTGCCGAACATAACTGAACTAAGCTACTGTAGCCAGAAAGTTCATAAGGACCAACAATGCACGCCCTATTTACAAATAAACTGAGTAAGAAAATTCCACTTCCCATCATTTCAAGCTGTAACTCGAAATTTGATAGCGTACAACGTAACTCTATAGAGGCATTTGATGATGAAAAACAAATTTTTAAAAATGCAAATGCACAAGGCTTGACCCTGTTGTTTTCTCATCCATTGCCGAAGCTGTTATGCAGCACCGAGCCCAACCGCGAATCCACCACGAAATAAACTGTTGACGTTACTTAGCGCTTTTTCTTACGTTTGAGTACAAAGTCGAAATCAACTTTGTTTAGCAAGACCGCTTTCTTGCCAACAAAAGTGAGGTAACGACGTTCAGACATAGTACCGTAAACTCGCCTCAATTTTTTTTCTCATTCAATCACGATGCAGTGAATATCTGTATATGTGCGCAAACTCAATTGTATAAAAAGATAACTTGCAAATAGAGCCGTTAAAAGAAGCCAATAGGAGACACTAAAATACCGATCTGAGTTTTTTTAGATACACGATAAAAGTAACAGATTTTT
>VOMN01087010.1:0-19241 GCA_014899125.1 Orchestia grillus
CCTGTATGAGGCCTCACGTGCCCCCTGTATGAGGCCTCACGTGCCCGGTACTCTTATTTTACACGTTCTCCAAATTTGACATCTCCCACTCACCACATTGCTCCCCTTGTCTCCTATCTGCTTTTTCCACCATCTTTCTTCCTCCCAACCTCCATACGCGCTTTAGCCACCTTCTAGACCTCTAATTACGAGTCAGTTTTTGTTATTCATCCAGTTTTTATTTAAATCAGAAACGAATTTATAACATTCAGATTCGGTGTTTGTTTACTTAGAGTCAGATATATGTAACTCGTAAATGGTTTTCGTTTAACTTAGAGTCGATTATATTTAAGTCACAGTTAGTCTTTATTTAACTTAAAGTACGTTCATAACATTTAAATCTGACTTCGTTTAAAATCGAATCGGTTTTCCTCTGATCATAGCCGCTTGTTGTTCAGCTGATGTCTTTCTGAATTTGACCTAGAGTCGGTCTATGTTTAGTCCCAAGCGAGTCCCTGAGTCAGAGTCGGCAGGTCTGCGATGTTGCCGACCGTGACCGAGCCAATCTCGTAGCCTGCACCAATTACAGCCCGACAGACCGTTGCCAGGGCCAATTTTAAACAGTCAACATGACCACGACAGCCAGTGGGGGCTATAATTCAATCTTGTAAACCAATCACGGACAGCTCAGGTGACCTAACAGGCACATTGCTGCTTGTTAACCTAATACTGATCACACTGCTGCTTGTTAGCCTGATACTGATCACATTGGTGCTTGTTAACCTAATGCTGATCACATTGGTNAATGCTGATCACACTGCTGCTTGTTAACCTAATGCTGATCACATTGGTGCTTTTAGTTAATTGGAAACAATTCAGGACCCTAGCCAGCTGACTACTATCTGACAGCGCAACCATTAGAGGCAATCATGTCTAGCATCTTGTCATAGATGCCAATCCGAAAATATGTATCATCACATCTCTGAAGACAGCAAAGTACGTGTTAATATACTTTTCACGATCCGTGCCACTTTTCACAGCAAGGAAGTACACAGACACAGTCCTCATGTGAATACAATATCATCAAACGGCTCAATCATTCTCAAAAAGCATCATTCCACGCGCCGCACCAGTCGTTCTCAAAAAGCATCATTGCACAAACCAGTCGTTCTCAAAAAGCATCATTGCACAAAGCAATCGTTTTTTAAAAAGTATTATTAAATAGACCAATTGTTCTCTAAAGGCATCATTGAAAACACACCAATCGTTATTGAAATTATTATTATCCAAACCAATCGTTCTCTATAATCATCATAGCACAAAAAAATCACCCTCAAAATCTTTATAACACAGATAAATCGTTCTTAAAAAGTCTTTTTGCCCAGAGCAATCGTTCTTAAAAAGCAACATTACACAGACCAATCGTTCTCTTAAAGCAACATTACACGGAACAATCGTTCTCTAAAAGCATCATTACACAGACTAATCGTTTTCTTAAAGCATCATTACACAGACCAATCGTTTTCTTAAAGCATCATTACACAGACCAATCGTTCTTAAAAAGTCTCTTTGTACAGACCAATCTTCCACAAAAAGTACCATTGCACAAACCATACGTTCTCAAAAATCATTACACAAACACACCACCACGCAAGCCCAGGCAAGCATTCTTCAGGTACTCGACCGCATGAGCCAATTAGCATCCGACAGCACAACCACACCGACCAATCACCAATGACAGCCAATCAGCAGTGGGGCCATTAGACGGCCTCGGATGAGCCCCAGTCAATTGCAGGCTCCGAAGAGGCTCAATTTTCCGGCGAAAGCAGAGATCGTGTCACCCGAAATTGCTCTTTCGTGGCGGCAAAATTGCAATTTATTCTCAAATGGAGAGGAAAAAACGAAGATAGACCAGAGCTAAAGGGACGTAACTCTCAGAGCACGACCTGAACTCTCTCTCGGGACCAATAAGTGCAGCTCGTGATTGCCTGCAGCACTCAATGTTTGTTGAGCCGGGACCAAAACAATCGAATTTAATCGATTTTTACTTATTTGCTACATGGCTTCAATTTCGTACGGTATTATTCAAATTTGAATATAGGTTTGGAAAAAACGCTTTTCCAGTGGCCTTAAAATAGAAAATCCCACATTCTAAATCATTCAGCGAAAATTTCATTCCCAGCGCGCACTAAATGGAGGCTGAAGCGTGATGAATTCATGCCTGAGGCCAGCCGAGCTCTGACGTAACAGAAACACAACAGAGCACATAGCCGCACGTCCCAGCGAACAAATAATTGCTTTAACCTTCGGCGCAATTGAAGCTCAATCCGACGCACCGTGGACCCGGGCCAATTCCAGCGACGCGGCAGTGGATTTTTTTGGTGTTTTCCTTATTCTGGTGTCGGCGTGCGTACTGAGCGCGGTGCTGTGCGCTGTTTTCTGCACCGACAATGACACGCAGTAAAACGCCCCCCAGCGACCTTGGGCAGCGACGGAATGTAGTTTTAGAGTGGTGCTCGGGTGTCTTTATTAGGAGACGGCTCCCAGTCTAATTTTATCTCGGGGTAATGGAAATTTACTTCGACTATGCTACAATCGATGACACTTGCATTAATTTACAAGTGAATTTTGATCGTTTCACCGATTACATGACGACTGGAATCAATAAAGACTCATCGCTGTGTATACATTTTTAAGTGATCAATTGCTTTTGCGTTTTGTTCTTTCTGGAGAACAAAGCGATGGCTTAGCAGTGAGGCTTTACTCCGCATTACTTTTGCACTGCGCACCAACGCGATTCAAATTCCATTTAGCTGCACTCGGAAGACCTGTGCACTTAAAGCAAGTTCGTGCCTACATTTTAAAAAGGTTTTTGTCATGAATTGACGAGCACTGCGTGCTGCAGTCTGGTGGTGTAGTGCCTGGACACAAGTACATATTTGCACAACCTTTTTATATATTGGAAATTTCGAGCTCTGGTTTGGGGTACCAAATATAGGTAGTTCAGAGAGCATATATTTACCAGAACATTTAAGCAAAATTGAACCAAATTTAATAACAGTCCAAAAATTAATTGAGCAAAAGAATACATGGAGAAAAAGTAATGGGCTAAAACTAAAAATAAGTCTTTAATGTTTAGTGTCGAGATCCAAATTTGCAATAACAGCATGGAGACAATCTCTGACACTGGAAATTAACTTTTTACATTCCATTTGTGGTATCTTGTTCTAGTCTTGAATGCAGATGTTCCTAAAATTCATAAGGTTCTTTGGACTCTTGTATAAAGCAGTTCTGAACATTCGTAACAAATTTTCACCGGGATTGGTGTCCGGCGACTTGGAAACCACTGATGGACACTCAATTTCTTGACTACGAACCATTCTTTTGATAATTTCGCCGTATGTGTGGGGTCACTGTCATGCCAAAAGGTCCACTTGCGCCAGCCGTAAAATTTTCTTGGGCGTGGAAGCAGCTTCTGCTCCAGTACTTGTCTGTACATAGAACTATAAACTATTCAATCAATAATGTTGTGTTTCCCAGCACCATGGGCAGCACAACAGCTCCATACCACGATGCTGCTTCCTCCGTGCTTGACGGCGAAGATGGTGTTCTTGTGATCATAGGCAGTCCCTGTTTTCCTTCATATATGACGACCGTCGTATTGCCTGAAAAGTTCATGTTTAATTTCATTAGACCATACAACCTGTTTCCAAAACTCAATTCTTTTGTCAAGATGGTCTTTGGCAAACGTTAAGCGGCTCTACAAATGTTTTGCTGTAAGAAGAGTTATGCGATGAGTAAGGCATGCAGACCACCTAGATGCAATTCTCTAGCAATCATTTCTTGACGGACGTGAATTTCTTGTAACTACAGTTTTTTCTGGTTTGGAACAAAGAACGTTTTGGTTATATATTTTCCGTTTTTTTCAGTTGTTGGGATTCAGCAAAGGCAATTTTAATTTTGGCCAAGATTCTGGTTGAATAAACTCGAACCGTCGTCATGGGCGATGTATTTTGACCGAGACCTTCACTAAATAGTTGTCAGTGTGAGTATAAATTAAAAGCTTCAGCTGGACTTTTGACTTTTTATTGTCCGAGCTGTTGTACTCTTCCTTAAAAATTCCAGCCAAAGCGATTAATTTATGCTCATGATGAGCCCTGGGCGCCCCTTTTTTCCTTTATGAGTTATCGGTATCTAAACTACGGTATAAAAAAACTGTTGCAAAACCGAATAAAACATACTCTAGCGTTTTGTTAATATGAAGTACAAGCGATCATGTTCAAATAGTAAATAATGGTAGGAAAGTAAGTTCTTTTTGTAGGTATGTACGGGTCGCCATGAGCTCATTCATCACCTTACACGGCGCATGGAGCCGAGAGCGGCCCTTGATCTTGCGAGGAGCTCCGACTCTTGGCAGACTGGAGAGTGCCCCAGTCTCTCGGTGCTGCCAAACTATTGCTCAACAATTGGGCTTGGAACCATAACAAGTTCAGCAATTTGCATTGCAGGTGAATCCTTCATCCCTAATTTCAACTATTTGCTGTAGAATGGCTTCGGATATTATTTTGATTTCTTGTATTGTGTTCAGCGTGCATCCATTTTCAAGAAAATCTATAGGGGTAATTATTGCGCCGATCGCATTTCGTTTACATTACAGGGGCTTCTGGAAGTTTCTGGGAGCATTATAAAAAGTATTTTAATCAAGATATTTAGATTGTGCAATAAAATAGCAAAAATTTAACATGGTACCAAATTTGGCCAAATATTTTTGTGCCATGCATCTTTTTGGCTAGGTTGATTTTCCGCTTGTCTGTAAACTTTCTTCGGTTTCATTCTGTTTAAATATTCTGGTATGTATATGTTCCTTGAACTAACTATACTTTTCACGCTAAGCCATGGCTCAAAATTTTTGGAAGACATAAAAATTGTACTGTGTAAATATTTACGTCTAGGCTCTGCACTTGCAGATGTGAAGTATGCGCTAAAATGTAGGGCTAATATTGCGGTAGCTGTTGACTAATATTCTGTTTTCACAATGCTCAACCGAGTTGACGTTTATACAAGAAATTTTCATGATTGTTTAAAATAAGAAATAATTTCGTTTAAATTCTCTGAGAAACCAATAAAATGTTTCTTGGAAATGGACTCTCAGATTCAGCGTCCCTACTTTTGAGGGTGAAGTTTTCTTTTATAATGCCGATATTTTCTACTCAAAGTGATAGTTTCCCAGTTTTTAGTGTACCGTCTCTAATTATCCTCCTGGCGTGTCTATAAAGAGTTCATCTGGCGTGTTTGCAGTATTCTCCTAAGGTCATCATTGAGAGAGTTTTACTAAATAGTCCATTTTCGCCTCATTTTCTTCTAACAAACAGCTTTCGTAGCAAGGTCAGGTAAGATCCTTGTTTTTGTGTTTCTTCTATCGCTCAATTACTGAGACAAAAGCCTTGTTTCCGTGGTAATCTATTTAATATTCTTGTTCATGAGGCCGTAATGACGTTCAATCTATTTCTTGTATAACTTATGAAGATGCAATGAAGATCATTGAGTATGCACGCATGACAAAAGGCAGCTAAGGTAATTTTAATGACATAAAAGGTGATCTATCTGGTAGGTTCACACGAAACCTTGCTCGGTATTGGCAGTAAAAAAATCGAAATATCCCCAATATAAAACAACTTTAATATCATCTTGTAGGTTATTCCGTCTTCTGAGCAGTGGTATTGATGTCATAGCTCACTGGCAATATCCTCAGCAATAACGGTTAGCATAATTGCGATTGGAATAAAAATTCTCAAGGTATGAAAATATTCTCTCGATTCAGTTCCCAAAACGTTTGCAAGTCGCCGCTGGTCAGCGTGACGCCATTGGAATAACGGTCACTTGTGAGGAATTGGTGCAGAAGACCTTATTTATTATCAAGTTGTCTTGTGGAATATTTAGATCTAAAGTTGGACTTGTTTGTAGAATAATTTGAAACGCGATTTATTACAAACAATTACAAAACAGCAATAGTTGCAAACTAGAACCCAGGAACCGGTATTGAATCTACGTCGATCATTCCATGTTGAAGAACTACCGAAATTCGACGTTTTTAAGGCATGACGGTAGCAGAGTCACTCGGTCCTTTTTTGGGAGGCTTCCAAAAAGTATCCCAGGTATCATTTCCAGATAAAACTACGGCAGTCGATCATTTTGAGAGACGGTCGCCCCTGCACCGTACCCTCGCGACGGCCGGACTAACGAAGCCGTATAACTCCATTAGCTCTCAGGGCAGAGCGAACAGCTCCGGCGCCGCTTGCGTCCGCCGATGATTGGTGTTTGCAATCCCGGGCCACTTCTATTGATGCAATCCCTTTCACGGGACCAATCCGCCTCACTCGCTTGTATTCAGTATCGGAATGTTTGCTCCGCTATTTCTCGACTTAAAACTAAAATTTTTTCGGCCGTGCAGTTGCTCGGCAGTGGGAAAATTGAGCTTTGTTTTGATCCCTCTTTTGCATCGTTGGCTGTAGCCGTTGGCAGTACGTGCCGATAATCAAATAATTTTGCACAACTAATATCGTCATATCATACGATGTTAATATTGGGTGATACCGTCTGGAAATCTTGTCATGAAATTGAAACTTTAAAAGAAGAAGGGGAATGCAACGGCAATTTTTAGTTACAAAACATCGTCCAAAATAGTGCGCAACTGGGAACACGAGTGGATGCTATTGAGAGTGGGAGTCTTATTGAAAAAATGCCATCAGAAATGACCGCAGCTTCAATTCCTGGAAAAATGGCTCTCATGTATCGTAAGTATGTACGTAGTGAGCGTGTGTCGTAAGGATACATATACTGTATGTCGGGGGTGTATATTGTAGGTATATGCTGTGTGAACATTTTAAGTTGCAATGGAGTAAGCGTGTACCGAAGGTGTGCATTGAGCGTATATCGAAAATATGTATGAAGTGAGCGTGTGAATTATGTTAGTGTGCACCAAACGTGAAACATACATCAAAAACAATTAGTCTCTGCTTATTGTCACTTACGAGTACGCATGTATTCAGCGTACATCATAAGTATATACTCATATAGTGTGCACCTATCGCCAGCATATTTCTGGTGAACGTACATCGCGTGGAAAAGAAGAGCCCAAAAATGGACTGGAATTTTTTCTCTGTACTTTAAGTCTACGGAAATCGGTGCCAGTATTTAAGTATCTCTGTGCTGCGCGTGTGTTCCTTTACAATGGTGAAACTGCCGAGAGAATTTTCAGAACGACATAATTCAGAGATTTTGAAAGAAGTCACAAAGCAATGAGTAAAAAATTCAGTGTTTGAGAAGACCAGGGCCCACTACCGTGATGACTAATATGAGATGAGTGTCTGCGAAAATGCCATAAATACATTTTTTTGTGGAAATATGCTTTATTATTGATGAATTTTGATAGCAAATTAGTCCAATTTACCTGCATTTTCATAATTAGGAAGAGATAAATGTAAAAATACCACAGAAAGCTGTGAAACCACAATACCCAGAACTTGAGTCCGTAATAGTCGATTTATAAATAGCTGAATTACTATATAAATAGGAACAATAATTTTGATCTAGTGAGGTTTGGGGCAGCATCTTTAGCCGCCTATTTCATGATATAGATCATTAAAAGTAATTAGAATCTATTTTTGCTTCCATTGATATCGAAAGTACCAATCATAGACGAACATATGGCAAACTTTCCAATTCTGATTTCCTGTAGTTATGAAAGCTTGCGCAAGTTAAGGGCTCATATTTTAATCTGAAATTTGAAAAGAGGAAGGAGTATACAAATATAGCTCATTAATAACCGTGGCTCATCATTTTTAACGCCTAATTTGAAAAAACGTTTCATGAATGACAAGCTCGTTGATGCTTTTCTGTTCTTATTTAAATAAGCCCAGAGGGCGCCATCACATTAAAAGTCAAATTTTATATCCGTTTCTCTGTGATGTCTGTCAAAGCTGTCCAATTGCTTATTTGAAGCTAAATTTTGCAGTTTTTCTTGAGCAAAGCAGTATCAACGCAACGCGTAGATACTTAAATACTGGCCGCTTTATCCGTAGAGTTAAAATAACTCGAAAAATTCCTTTTTTGACCAATCATTCATACTTATCTAGTGAACGTACATTGCAACCATTTATAGAGCATGCATCACAAGTCCACATGTATTGAGTAAATATCGTATACACATGAGTGCAATGAGCGTATATCATAAGCATTTATAGGCACATGTGTGCAAAAAAATAGTGATAGCATTTCAAACAGTGATCGAAGATGTAAGTTCAAAGCGAGTGCAAATGAATTAGTGAGCTCATTGCATATCACGTATGAAGTCCCTCCAGCTCTGTTCGCTCGCACTTATAAAAAAAACGATTAAAGCTCAGGTCTGTACGGCGCTCTTCTTTGACTCGGAAAAAATAGAACTTTTCCTGGAAGAAGAATAATTCTTCAGTTTTATGGCATGAAATGGAGTAAATGAGCACGGTGACAACGCTGGGTAAAGACTCAACTCGTCATTATGAATGATGACTGCTTTTGAAGCAGTCCATCAGAACGTTCTCACTCCACTTGCGTCCTCCATTAGCTGACTTCACGAATAAATTTCCGCTCATGAGCGTGCAAGATTACGGGCTCAAGAATATTCGTCACGCAACAGACCGATTTGGCACGACGTGAGGAATATCCAGGAATTTCCGTGGGCTGAAGACCGCTTAATGAGCATGCAAACGCAAATTTGATTGGTCAATTTTCATTCCGAGCCGGCGTATCGCTGGCCTATTATTGGCTTAGCTGCGTGTGATGTTCATTTGGCTTTAATGAGAAGCTAACCTAGCATGCAAACCCCTTCCGTGCCCCCACCCAATCAGCTGAGGGGCTCTTGACTCAAGACGGTTTGAACTGGACCGTTGGAAAGCGAAATTTAAAGGGGCTTTGCAGAATGTATGCCAGTGCAACACTTCAACTCAGTTCGGATGCTGACCAGCGTCTAGGAAAATGTACACAGGAAAGATTTTAGTTACTATCTGTTCATTTTTTCTTCGTTCGCTTTTCTTGAAGCATCCGACGAAAATTTTTCCAAGCCAATAGATCATTCCGTATTTTTGCAATATCACAAGGCCTAAAAAGTATTAACCTTAAAAACACAAATGGTACAAAACTAGGCCTTTTCATGAAAGTGGCCTAGGCATTTTCCTTATAAAGCTCGCTATAGGCCTATTGTAAATATACACATATGACTGCAGCATATATTTTATACAACGCTAGTTATAATCTTGTCGCCCTCGTTTGGTAACGGTACGGTCAAGTTCATGCCGGCAGAGCATCAGACAAGTGGGGCGTGACGTCAGTGTATCGACTATGAATCATGCAGTTTCAACCGGCGACTTTTACACGGTGAGGGACACTGGTCTATTTTTACACTCTAAATAATTGCTTCAGAACCAGATTTCATGGTTTTTTGAGGTGAGGGACACTCGGTTCATTTTTACTTCCTGAATAATAGCTTAAGATCCAGGTTTTATTATTTTTAAATAAATGGGCAAGGTGTTAATATATTGTACATGGTAGATGAACACATCAACGTTTTGTTCAGGTCAACCGGTCCGTAGAGTAGTCTATTCGTATTTTGACCTCGAATAGCAATTTCAGGCTGCTTAGCATTGGATCCTGTGACTAAATGGATAAATATTGAATGAGTGTAGGCAAAGAGACTAAGAAGCCCTCTTTTTTGAAGGAACCTGTCCTCCTATGTTTTCAAACCCAGAGGAGTACATTTAAAGCTCATTAACAAGTCATTGTGCACGCAAAGCTTCATCACCAACACCTGCCCAAAAAGCCCGTCACACTCTGGATAATAGAGCATGTAGTAAAAAAAATCGAGCTTAATAGTTTATTGGATTACCTTTTAGATTGATTTCAGTTTTCATTTTATTAGGCATAGATTCTACAAGATTTTCAGACAATTTAAACGAATATTTATTCAAAGTACGAGCAAACGCTGAGAAAGATCAGCCAATGAAGAGGGAAGAAGTGTTGAGGCCCGCAGCTGTTGCTTCAGATGTTTTCACAAATTTTCTATAGAGTGTAAATCAGGAGACTGCAGAAGCCATTCCATATGAAAAAACGATTCCCCGCGATCCCTGAATTAATCTTGCCCTACATGAGGCCAGTGGATGCGAGCGTCGTCATCTTGAAAAATGCAGAGAACCATCAGAAAAATAAAAATCCATAGACGGGTGTACGTAGTCACCCAGGATATTCAGATAATCCTGAAATTCTATTTGTTGCTGAACAAGGTTGCCGAACCTAATGCCAACCATGGCCATGGGAAACCCCCATTTTTCCCCTCCCTTCTCGCCGGATCATTACACTGCTCAAGGAAGCCTTTATTGTCAGAGCGATGAATGAATGATCTAACGCTTCGGGGATTCCCGTCTCACTCTAACTCTACCATCTCTGCCATTCTCTGCCGTCTCATCTATGCCATCTTTCTGAACAAGGTGAACATCGATTCACCAGACCATAGGACTTGTTTCCGTTGTTATGCAGTGGTCTTTGTGGTCTTTTGTAAATTGGAGTCGTTTCGCTCGATTAGCTTTACTGCCCAGTGGTTTCTTGGCAGCGGTGTGACTCATTAAACTCCCTTTCTTCAGTTTCCGACACATCGTATGTGAGCATAAATTTTTAGGGCCTTCACTGAACATGCTAGTCAATTACTGAATACTTTTTCGCCAATCGTTTACAGACAATACAGGTCGCGAGTATTTTTAAGTTTAACTCCATCACTATTACCACTATATGACTGCACTTCACCGTCTTTATATTTTTACCACTGACCAATTATTTTCAGCATGGTGCTAAGTCCTATGGCTACCATTTGAAACTCTTCTCTGGCTGATGGCCCAGCCCATTCCAAGCCTATGTACTGACATATGTCAAAAACAGAGGTTTGTTTTGTAGACTATTTAACAATGAGATTATTTATGCTTTAAATTTGTAATAAAGAAAACTGTAAGAAATTTTTAAAATGATATCTAGATTTTACTCTAGCGCGACAAACTTTTGCTGGTTCGTATATATAAAAATTGCAGTATAAAAGGTAAATGCCGATCAGAAGAACGGTAGAAGGTACAAGCTTCGTTGAATTTGTTCTGGATGCTCTGCAGCTTGAGGGCAACTGTGTCAAAAGTTACATCAATTTGCATGCCACCCTTATAAAGAAGGCATGAAAGTGAAGCAAAAAGTATGTACCGAAGTGAATGTACAGGATTTATTAGCGTCCCTACGAAGGGCAAGGATTTTGTATGCAGATGGGGTCACAAAACACAGCCGCACAAAGCTCTTTGCTTTATCCTTCCGACGCATTAAAAAACGGCGGCAGCAGCACACGCTCCCGGCGAGTAGAGCGGACGGCTCCAGTGTGCCGGTGCGCTGCAGTCCGTCATTCCAAAGAGCTCCAACCAGAAAATCTGCCCGCATCGAGTCGCACAAAAATAAATCCTCGAAGAAGTTCAGCCTCTTGATTGTGTTTTGCCTTTTAGTTTTTTTAGTTATCGACATGAACTTCTGTGAGAAGGCTCGGAATTCCTGGAAAAATACATTTTTTACTTTTTATTTTAATGATGTAGATATTTTGAGTTCTCTGTAGCTACTGACGCTGCACATCTAGTGAGAGGAATTTTGCCATGGGTATGTCGAGTTTATTTCGTTAATTTTTACGAGGAAGATGAATTTAGAAGCTCAAATAAATTTTTCAACTAAATAAAAATCACAGAGTAGTAGTTTCTTCTCAGAGGAGAAAGTTAGCCTGAATGAACATCATCTATTATTCATTAGCAAAGTTTCAAACTTGTAACATCAGCCCTTGGCATTTTTGACCTTTCGAAAATTTGCTTATATTTTGAAACAGAGTTTCATGTACGTGTGTTGTCATTGGAAATGCTAATCTGATAGTACGCCAACAATGAATCTGATGCAAAGTCCCATATTAGGGGAAAGTTCTCTATTATTGCCGAATGGCTCAGCAAAATCTGATAACAAGTTGAAAAGGTAAACTACGTAAAGTGGCGGCACCCCAGTGGGGCTCGGGCGTGAAGGCCCAAACATCTCTAACCAGGTATCTAAGGTCCATCCACAGTTCCCTTATCATCAGAAAAAACACTAAATACCGTCATGAAATTGAATATATGAATGAATATTACTGCGGCACAACAGGGTTAAGGTTCAGTGAAAGTCCTAGCGTCGACTCCAGCATCTTTTGATTTCCATGTTTGCCTCGAATCAGTATTCTAAATATCATACAACCTTAGCTTAATTTCTGCTTTTGAGGCAAAATGAAAGTTGAGCTTAGTTTTCGATTCCACGCAAATATTAAACGATGACTCAAATTACAAGGCTGATAAATGGTTCTGAATCCAGGTTTCCCTCGCCGGAATTTCACGAGCATTCTAGCTGCAGACGACGTAAGGCCGAGAATCTTATCCTGAAATCCTAACGTCCTAAAGGGTAAGAATCCCTTAAAGAGCAGGCCTTCTGATGAAAGCGTGCGATTCACCGACGACTTTGCTGTCTCTACATGCCTGAATACACTCAGAAACGGTCATTTCATACCGTAAGAGATCCAGAAAAAACGATTTAAATCATTTTAATTTTTTTCCAAACGAAAATTTGATGAGTTGACTCGACTAAAGCAGAAAAAACAAGCTGGGTAAAACTGAGTTATCTCGTAATTGCGAAGGAAAGGGTCAAAAAGAACCCAATTCTGCCATCACATCGACTCAAAAAGATTAGATTGGCATCCATTACTTTAGCGTTTGATTCTGAGAGCACACTCGGTGGAAATTTGCAGTTAAAATGAACTTCGGAGTTTGCCCGTGTGGGATGGAAATACATGTGTACATATTCGTAGGGTGTGTTTGGTACGCAAATATCGTGTGTCTTACATGTGCAAATATCATGTGGGTGAGATGTGCGACTATGGTGTGTGTTAGATGTGCAAATACCGTGACTTTTAGACGAATAGCAAAGTTAGTTTAGAGTGATGGAATCGATTTGTTTTCAAGAGTTGCCCTAATTGCTTACCAAAACTCATGTTCTCAATCATTCCAATGTTTGTTGTCACAGACATTTATGGCTGAAAACTGCTCATGGATTCCAATCACTTGTACAAAATTGGGAAAAAAATTTATTTGTTAATGTTAACCCAATGGAGTTTTAGAAAAAAATTAATCCGTAACATATTCCAGATTTTATGTAATTAATTTAACGCTGAGCCGCCATTTCCGTTCTAAAGGGTTACGATTCAAGAATAAACGTCAAATCAAGCCAACAATTCCTTTTTAAAATTATTCAATTCAAAGTAAAACGTAGGTTTAAGCCACAATTTCCCTGTTAAAAGGTTTCAATTCGATATGAAACATACATTAAAGCCCTTATTTTAATTTAAAAGTGTTTCAATTCAATGTAAAACGTAGATTCGAAAAGTCGCTGAATATTTTCCATAAAAATCCATGGTCTCATTCTTCAGCAGAAAGTGTCGTGATTGACTACGACCTCTTGTACCAAACTGACCTCAAAAACATTCTCTTGTGAACTAAGGAGAATAATTGAATGCGAAGTGACAGAGCTCGACCCAAAAAAGCAAAATTAGCCAAAAACTAGAATGGGAAGACCGACTTTCTTTGTGACTATCTCTTCTAAAAATTGCCAAGGCGGTCAGCCTTTTATTGTTGGGACGGAACATCTTTGAGCTCGAGCCAGGAGCGTGATCCTTGCTCGGAGCGACTGAGAGAGGCAACGTTTTCTCTTCCTCTTCATGTGGTAGTCTGACGTCAACTGAAGACCAGCAATGAATGTAATCCAAAAATTTGTCTGATGAAACCTGATCAGAAAAATTGTTTCCCAGAAAGAATGCACGATTCTTTAAAAATTATGGCTTGGGTTTGTGAAAAATTGGCGATCTTAATGGAATATCGATTTTAACTGACCAACTTTTCAGGTAAAGAAGAAAAATCTGAACAAAGCAGTTGTTGGCTGTTTTAGTTTCATTTATTTTTCCTGACAGTGAAATAAATAGTCAATGCGCCATGTTAAAACAAAACAAATGAAGGAAATTTTGGGCTAAAGCCTAGACGTTTATCCTCCAAAACACAAAAATCTGATGCAAGTTCTTCTTCTCAAAGCAACACACTGAATTTCATGGGCAATCAAATAATTTCGTACCAGAGAGCAGAGATGAATACGTTCGATGCTGAACTTGGGCTACTGCTGAAAACACAATGAAGTTGGTGCGGACGAAACCGTCTAAATCACAAGCTCCTGCTGAACCTCGTCTCAAGACAAAATGAAGCGTCGTGATCTCGATTACCGCTGTAGACGACGGTCTTGCAAAAACTTGTTTTTCCACAGATAAGCGTTCTGCACCAACCCCGCCTGCTGGAAAAAGTAAGGCGAAAACCAAAGGGAACGCGTTAGCAAGGGAAGCTAAAAAGAAGAGGCTTCTGAAGTAAAAAAAGAAGGCTTCTGAAGTAAAAAAGGATGCTCCAGAAGTTCTGTGACCAGCGGAAGACAAGAATGGTCCGTGAGGCCTCAGGAGGCGCCGTGTAAAAAAGCACGGGCCTTCTGATGTTCGGAAAGAAGCGAAAAAAGAGTTTTTTAACGATTGAATTCCGGGGTGAATTTGAGCACTCCGCGGAGCCACTAAGGCGGGTAGAGAAGTAAATGTTCAGCCTGTACGTCCACGAGAGGGACGCTGAAGGTATGAAGAGTGGCATTTTTATGAAATTTTGCTTGCAGCACCTCAAAAGCAGTTGTGAAACTATGATAGTTCAAGGTGGAGCCAAGCAGGGAGGAAAAATTAAGTTAAATTTGTACATGTGTACAATTTTCACCTCGTTGAAGAATAAACACTATTTTTACGCTCAACATCGATGAAACGTTTGAAGAAAAGGATTTTTTCTTTTTGGTTCTTGCAGGCATCAGAAACGTAACTGCTACCAATGCTATGTGATAGATCTTCCATTTATGTCTTCACATTTCATACAGACATGATAATATTATCTAAAGTGATTCCTTACTCATACATCCTCGTCTTAGCACAGCTAGGCGCTGAGTTTAGCCGTATGTGAGCACTCTGCAGTGCACTAATGCTGGAAACATCGCCGGCAACCCACCGACCGTCAGCTAAGGAAATCGAGCTCCGCACTCTGAAGGGGAAAAGTTCTGTCATCAAATGAAGGAAAAAGGAGGCTCAAGAGAAGTGTACATACTTGCTGCGTGCTTTGTTCAAATTAAGCAAAACAATTTCATCGGTTTGAATCAATAGAGGCCAGTCGGGTATTTTTTAATGCATATGTTTTATTGTCTTCCTTGCTATTCGTACCTTTGCGAATAATTTTTACTATCTCTATAACTTGAAGAAACGATGGCCGTCCAAGCCTTTTTCTTCCGATGTGCTCGACTAGAGCTGCATTAGAGCTGGAAGTTGACAGAACAAGCGTGAGGCAAAATCAAAGTCTGCACAAACTTAATAGTTCTTGAGTCCCTGCGTCACCTCAGCCACAGTGGAGACAAAACATGATTAATTAGCCTCCACAGGAGCTTGATCGACGCTGCTGTGGGGACTTGGAGTCAACTAATTGAGGCTTCACGATAATATTGTCGCATAAATCAGTAGGAAAAATGCAGAGGTCTCGCCCCTGCATGACAATGACGTCAAGATGTTTATTGATTTTATTGAGGATGTTTTTGAGACTGCCCTGGCGTTTGATACAGCAAAGCGTCATTAAATTAATCTCCGTCAATCGAGCTGGAAGTCAACCCAGGCGTGTCAAAATATAACTTCACCATCGAGTGCTCAAATCACCTTTGAAATAAAATACTTTTTCATGCTGCGTATACACTAAGTGCTGCGGACGTTATGCGAGAATAAGTTTGCTCAGGTTTTAAGAAGGGAAGTTATGAAACTTTTACGTTTTGTATTTTTGATAAATTACTCATAGTTTCATTGTTTGTTAGGCAGAGTATTTATGCCCCGGAAATCGACAGATATATCAGAGTTTTCATAACCAACCGCGAACGACGCAGGTGCTTGTGCTCATATGTAAATAAAAAAAACCAATAGTGTCATAATAAACATGACGCAGAATTTGCAATGAACTTATATTCTCAATGCTTCAAATGCTTTGCAGTTTGTCAGGAGAAAATTTCTTTGAAAAAAGGAACGGTAACAGGGGCCTTGGAGGGAGGTGGACGATAAGCCCGGCGAGATGGAAATAAAAATTGATCAAACAACGCCAGAACTGCGGTCTGCTGACGAGGGCTTTAGGGGAAAGCGGCGTGCAGTCGCGGTGCCAGAGGACTTTAAGCAGGGTATTCATTGCCATAATTTCATGCCCTCATTACTGTAGTTTGGTGCCCTCATTACTGTAGTTTGGTGCCCTCATTACTGTAGTTTGGTGCCACCATTACTGCAGTTTGGTGCCCTCATCACTGTAGTTTGGTGCCCTCATTACTGTAGTTGGTTCCCTCATTACCTTGGTTCGGTGCCCTCACCACCCTGGTTTGGTGACCTCATTACCCTAGTTCGGTGTCCTCATTACCCTGGTTAGTTGCCCACTTTACCCTAATTCGGTGCCCTCATTATCCATGGTTCGGTGCCCTCATTAATTATGCTGCGTGAACTGGCGAGCCGTTGAGTGGCCGCGATGCAGCCACGCTCTCGGCCAACAATTCCTGTGACATTGTGCACAAAATTACAGCATTTTCGATACTTCAAAGAGAATTACTCGACCTGTAGAAGGTATAATCTGCGATTTTGTCCTCGATGCATTGAAAAAGTGAAAAATGCGGCCGGCGTTTCAGCACACTGTAAAAATCAAACTTGCCGCCTGCATAGGGTAAGACCGTTCAAATTCAAAGCTTTGATCAACACAGCACTACAATCGTGAGGAGAGAGCTGGTCGCTGACGCTGTCAAACCTGCACGACTGGTCGACTATGCTTGGCTGAGCAGAAACGTCTCTACAGATGCTGAATCAAGTTGGTTGATACTGAAATCGAATGGTTTACGTAATCAACAACTGGCTAGGAAGAACTGACATACCTTCTTCTCAAAAAGTACATCTCGTTCATACAATAGCTACTCTCCTCAAATGGAGACATGCCTGCATAAATTATGATTTGCAAGTCAAGCGTAGGTGCTAACTCTGAGTGGCAGGGACAGGAACCTAGGCTGAGGGGCGTCATGATTACATCGGAACGGCATCTCACACCTGAGTGCCATGCGGGTGCCAAAGATTACGTGCGACTATCATCATCATCATCAAATTCTACTAAAGATACCGGCGCTGCTCACTGCAGCGTCGTTTGAAACATTGTTCTTCAGTACAGAATTTTACCGTTTTTTCTGGCGTGGCGTGCGGGAACTGCGTCAGATTCTTGCAGTAAAATGTGAATGTTTTGACACAACTGATGTAAAATGAATATTCGTAAATGCTGCGTTCGTCCACTCAGGCTCGCCTTAATGTCAGCGGGGATTTTTGATTGGATCAGGGACACTCGTGATCACAGTGCTAGAGCTGCAACGATGACGGTTTGTTAAAGAAATCGAAAAATAGGCTTAAGGTAAATGCCAGTCAGGCGGCGGCATTTGGGCATCAAATTTAATGCATTCTTTTGCAGTCCCGGACTGATTGACTGAATGTTGTGTTCTGAAATGGAAAAATAAAACTAACTACTGAACTCAAAGCAATTGAAAATGTTGAAAGACTACCGAGTAAAACCATGATAGATTTTAAGATACTAGAGATTCCGTAGTCTTTTTACAATTTGCAATTGACTAGGAATCTCAAGGCTACTCAACATAAAATGGTGCGACTGAGCAAAAAGTTTCATAACTGAAGACGGCTGGACTAATGCTTACGTAATAAATGCTTTAGAGGCATGAGCTATTGAACAAAAGGCATCCGAACTTAAGACTACACAACCAAAGTCTACAGATCTTGAGGCAGCAAAACCAAAGGCTACAGGTCCTAAGGCTATAGATTCATAAGCCATAGATTCAAAGGCTGCCAAGCCAATGGCCATAGATTCAAAGGCTACAGATCCAAAGCCTAGAGGATTAACGGCCACAGAAGCCAAGGCTACAGAATCAAAGGCAAGGAGACTAAAAGTTATATGAAAAAAAGCTACAGAATCCAAGACTACAGACTCAAAAGATAGAGTTTAAGGCCACACAGACAAAGGCTAGAAGACTGAAGGTTCCAGAACCGAAAGCTACAGATACAAAGATTAGAGGATTAAAGGCTAGAAGATGAAAGATTACAGAATCAATGGGTAAAAAATCAAAGGCTAAAGGACTAAAGGCTAGAGAACTAAAGCCCAGAAGACTGAAGGCTGCGGAACCAGGCTAAAGGCTGCAGAATAAAAGGCTAGAAGACTAAAGACCAAAGAACCAAAGGCTGCAGAAGTTCGAGCAGTAACTCCAGGTCAAGAAGAGGGGTCCAGCCCTCACTTTATGGCCGCGAGGGGCTCTGGAGAGCGCATAGCCCCGAGTTGGGGCGCGAGGCAGCCACCTGCGAACGCCTCCGCCTCAACTGATGGCCGTTAGTCTGCTTTATGAGCAGTGCTCCTTCTAGAAGCAGACGTTTTCGAGGCACTGAGCAGCTTAGCGAACATATCACCCGGAATATTTTTAACGTTCATTCGTAGAGGTTGTTGAAGTGGCACCGAAGTGTGGGAACCATGGAAGAACAGTCCTTCATATTCTGCTGGGCTGCTCTAGACAATGTTACCGATATTCTGTTCTCATGATCAGAAATTGGGCAGAGGAGTGGGGAAATAATGATCTGTTCTACGGTGATTCCATTACGCGGACCAGTTTAAGATCAGCTCCTTACAATCTATTTCTTACTTTTTTATTTGGACCGTTCTTCCATGGTTCCACCACTTCGATTTTTTCGATTTGTATTAAATTTTCACTTATTCATTTTACTTCTTTTTTGTTCTATTGAACTGTTTTATGAACTTTTAACTCTCGTAACTCCATCTTCTCCTTCACTCTCCCCCTCCCTTCCCTCCTCCCTCTCTTCCTCTATCCCTCCCTTCCCTCCTCCCTCTCTTCCCCTATCCCTCCCTTCCCTCCTCCCTCTCTTCCTCAATCCCTCCCTTCCCTCCTCCCTCTCTTCCTCAATCCCTCTCTTCCTCTATCCCTCTCTTCCTCTATCCCTCCCTTCCCTCCTCCCTCTC